>CM065395.1:11500000-11705000 GCA_033060915.1 Euryodendron excelsum | reverse complement strand
AGATCCAGGCTTTTAGGATGAACCCAAAGAATATTTGTAATTTCGTTCGTGTCTGGATATGTTATAAACGCATGGAGATATCTTTTGCCGATTAATTGATCCAAGACATGCTGGATAGGATTTAGGCCGCCACGTTTAACTTCTTTATATTTAAAGATAGTGTTGTAAAGGCTCTGAATCCCCGTGGTGTTTGAAGAGTCTTTTTCTTTCAAGACATTGAGAATTTCCTGAGGTTTGGTACTGCCAACCATATCGAGCACAAATTATTTTTTCACTAGTTTGAGCCTTGATGGGTACTCGTGACCATCAAGATATTATGTTGTTTCATGGTTATGAAAACCGCACTTCACTAGTAAATCCCCCCTGACACCATCTAGAGGTATTGCTACACCTCGCAGCTCAAATGGGCAACCCCATTTTTTTGTTCCAGTATTTCTTTATAATGGTTTCCCTTCAAAAAGATACCATGGCGATTTGTACTTTCCTACTCTTTCACAACCAATAATGCACTTCGGGAGTTTGCCGCCTTTTAAATTAGCAGACTTTTTGATAACAACCATGATGCTATTTTGCCGACCAACCCTCCGCACTCAATCTAACATTTCGTCTGTACCTTAAAAAATTTGTCAAAAAATAACAAATATGCATAAGTACAACGTTATTGGATCTACTTTCAATAAATTGATAGTAGAATGAAACAATAATAGTCTGATGAAACAAAAAATAACAAATACTTGCCTGATCAGTAGTAAATTTAGGTGTATAGTCACGACTTCTATGGGAGACGTTTTCTCCGCTTAGAAAATCACTTTCAGCTGTCCAACTATTTAAAATTGAGTCAGTCATAGTGCTCTAACTATGGATTTCAAAAAAAAAAAAAAGATGTGGACCAAATCTTGGTATAAATTGAATGAGTGATAGTAGACGAAGTGATGGTTTGAAGAAAATGAGAAACTCTAGAGAAATGCTCTTCATATATATATAGAGAAAGAACAAAAACTCTTATCCGCAAATCTCTATTTAAAAAAAAATGTCTAATTTATAAAAAAATCTCTGATCCATTTTATTCTTTAAAAAAGAGAGTTACCCCCTAACATGAGCAGTGAGAAGATGGGATGAATCCTTTAAAAAAAAATAACATACATGCATATAAATAAATTACAAAAGGGTAAATGAGTAAAATAAAATAGGCCAAAATAAGAGAAAAAGAGATAAAAAAAAGAGTGAGAGAGATGAGATATGTCAAAACACTAAAATTGACTAAAATAAAATACTTACCGTCCAATCGTTCCACCACCCCAGTGTAAGAAATAGTGGGAATAGAAGTCATCGTACGAAAGTAACAAAGTCAAGTAAAAGCTGCCATATGTGGTTGGATGTCCACTGCATTTTGTCTCCATCATTAACAGTACCATTCACGCGGCATCTTCAACACCTCTTGTTTTCAAAGTTGTATATAGAAATAATTGCTACAATAATAGATTACAATTCTGATCGTATTTGTTTAGCCTTTTCCATTATATAAGAGGCTTGTAGAACCAAGCTAAAGTTACAAAGACTCTGTAAAGCATCAACAATACACACTGTCCGAGAAAAATGGCAGCCGTCAGTGAATCTTCCGGTTACAATCGGATGAAGGAAGTGAAGGAATTCGATGACTCCAAAATGGGTGTCAAGGGTCTCGGTGATTCTGGCATCACCACCATCCCTAATTTCTTTATACAACCACCTGAAACTCTCTCCAGCATAAACCCTTCTTCAACAAATGCCAGAATCCCCATTATCGATCTTTCTCATATAAATTCTCACGAGCATCGGCCAAAGATCATCGATCAAATCCGTGAAGCCGCGAAAACATGGGGTTTCTTCCAAGTGATCAACCATGGCGTGCCCAATTCAGTGCTCAACAAGACAATTGGAGCTCTCAAGTCATTCCATGAGCAACCCCAAGAGGTGAAGGCGATGCATTACCTCCGGGACCAAGATGGCGCTATGTACGCAAGCAACTTTGATTTATTTGGATCCAAGGCGGCAAGCTGGCACGACTTTGTTCACATGTCGGTGTCGCCTGATCCTGTGAAGGTCGAAAAGATTCCGGTGACTTACCGTGAAGAGGTGGTGGAGTGGGACCGGCACGCCACGAAGGTGGGGGAGACGGTGGCGGAGCTGTTATCGGAAGGGCTTGGATTGGAGGCCGGGAAGTTGAAGGAGACGGGGCTTTTGGTTACCAGGAGAATTGTTGGAGTGTACTATCCGTATTGTCCACAGCCCAATTTGACACTGGGGCTTAACCATCACACAGATATTGGAGTAGTGACGGTTCTGTTGGAGAACCAAGTGGTAGGGTTGCAAGCGAAGCATGGTGAAGAGTGGGTGGATGTGAATCCTCTTCCCGGCTCGTTGATAATTAACATCGGAGACACTCTTCAGGTTACAGACTGCTATTCACGCCTACCATATATGGAAAATGCTATTCTTTTAGAAATTTTATATAAAAAAACTCATCAAAATTACCTTAAGTTTGATATATTTTTGTGTATTTATGATAAACAAGTGTATTGACCTTTCAAAGTTGTGAAAGGTTTTCTCAGATCCCATAGTCTTTTGAATATTGGTAGTAAAATAGTTATATTGTTTCCTCCAAAACTCAAGTAATTATACATTTTCTCTCGCAAATCTAATTAATTTTGTTTGTCCCTCTAATTTAGAAGAAAAAAACTTAGTGTGAAAGTATTGCATTTATTTGTTATGATTTTTACTCTCTTTATATTTGATGTGTCTCCTATTATACATCTAATATAAGTTGCAGTAGTTACTGTAACGGTACCACTATTTTTTTTTTTCTACTTAATTAGCCTCCTTTGTCAAATTTTTGGGTTCCATCACTGCTTATCTCATCTTTGTGTTTTAAAGTTTCGAATTAGGTTTTATGAGATAAAAATCTAGTGGTTAGGTAGCACTAGGTTATCAATAATCATTCCCATATACTCCATTTGTCAAATTTCTGGGTTCCACCACTACTTATCTCATCTTTGTGTTTTAAAGTTTCGAATTAGGTTTCATGGGATGAAAATCTAATGGTTAGATAATATTAAATTATTAGTAATCATTCTCATAAATTGTGACATATAGTATTTTATTGCATCAACAACTTGAATATATATGTAAGCAAATTAAGACTTTCACGAAAAATGTGCCATATGACAAAATCTCATATGAATAACTAGTGAGTAACTCGTACTTTCTACATACTGGACTTTTTCTCGGTTTCGTGACATGTTAGCACATGATGTAGAAGCACTAGACTGACTTAGGTTCATCGCAGAGCTCGTCCTAAAACATTGTATTTTGTCTGGTGAACAATATTGTATAAAAAAATTTGCATGGTTAGAACTTTTTTTTTTTTTTTAACATTTAGATTCCGACCTTATACATACTCACTCCCCGCTTGAATTTATATTTCAGATTGTCTCTAATGGCGAGTATCAAAGTGTAGAGCATCGGGTGCTGGCCAACTCCCTGCAAGAACCCAGAATCTCAATTGTTGAATTTTTTGACTTGGATAAACGGGATGAATCCCATTGCTACGGACCTTTTCCAGAGTTGTTAACGCCGGAGAGACCAGCTTTGTATCGAAACTTCACCGTGAAAGAGTTCAAAGAAATTATATCTACCAAGGTCTTGGACAGCAGGTCTTTTGCAGAGAAACTTATGCTGTGAAATAAGAATTTTTAAGATACTCCATTACTGAATATATGAGGAGTTTTCGATGTGTATTGTGTGCCTGTTTGTGTGCTTGAATCGGATGATCCATTTTCTACAATAATAGATTAATGTATTTTTTTCTGGTGGACCAGAAAAATTATTCAGTGTTTATGGAAAATGCTATTCTGGTAGAAAATTTGTACGGTAATTCTCTCGGAAATTATATGACAGTGGCAGTTGTAGTTGTGTAATTAAAAATCATTATGATAGATATTTTATTTAAAAGTAAAAAGAAAGATTTTTGAAATTTTCATTTGTATAACATTACCCTTTTGTCATTAATATTTAGTTTCCATTGCTCTGCGTAATTCACTTTCTTCATTTAATTAGTTGCATTAAATGAAGTTTAATGCAACCAAGTGCTAGGGTTGCAAGTGAAGCATGGTGCAGGTTGTAAAGCTGGTCGCTCCAGAAATTTCATCGTCTAGAATGTTAAGTTAAAAATCTCATTATTGACACTATCAAATTTGCCATTCTCAATATTTGTTACAAAAAAATCATTCGACAACTAATCTCCCTGTCTGTTATCCAATCAATTATTTATTAATTTTACTACTGAAAAAACTCTTCGTACTGTTACATTCGCAATGGGTAAAATCAATACTAAATTTAAAAAATAAATGAGTATATTTGCAGAGATGAAAAAGTGTTAATATCTTAAGAATTTATTCAACCCAAAGCTCCATATTACACTATAAATGCTATATCGGTACATTCCGTTATTGTTTAATAACACTAAACTTATTATTTGATTATTACTATTATATCATAATAAATAATTTCTCTTGCATGTTTGAATCAAAATGTCCACTCATATCTAAACTTTGAACAATATAAGATGTATAATTTGTATGCAACTTGTTATGTTTGCAAAGTCAAGTGTCTCTTATCATATAGAAGAAAATATAATTTGGTTGTAATTGACTTCGCTCAAAACGTGTTCGATGATAATCCCAAGCGCAGGATGGCAAATCAGTAATACCCAATGAGTTTAGAGTCAAATTCCTCAGGGATCAAATCAGTATGATGAGTTGACTCACAATTTACCTCTCAAATGAAATAAGAACTTATGAACTACTTCTAAAAAGAAACTAGAAATATATTTATTGAAGACTGATTTAAGTAAACTAAAGCAAGTTGAAATTGATTTAAATTATGGGAAAGAAGTTGATTCGACCATCCGATTCACCTGAAATCCCACCGGAAATTTTATAACTCAAATCATCGGCTTCATTTTGAGTCTTTGATTCAAGAGATTTAGCAATTAAAACATGAATTCAACGATGATTAGACTTATTATTGTAATCAAATTAAAGCAATAGATGCATATAATTGATTTGTACAATTTCTATACCAAACTAAAGTTTATTTATAGAGATTACCAAACTCAGTCAAAAATCAAAATTTTCTTAAATATCTAAGGTTTAATTACCAAGAATTAAGAAATTTGAAAGTTGAAACAACAATAATTCAATTAACTTCATTGAAATCTCAATATCCTTAGATGATCTTTACAATCATCTCCAAGAGTTGAATTAGCTACTCATTGACATTAAAAAAAAAAAAACACAATTTGTATTGAAAGTAATTGAATTGAGTCAAAAATATTTGAATCACAATGAAAACTATGCAACTTTTCTCTAAAACTGTTAACAAGACCTTAAAACTAGTAAAAAAAAAAGAAGCTTTAAATAGGCTGAAAATAAAATAGAGCCATCATGTACCGTTCGAACGCCCTGATAGGCCATTTGAACGATATTTCTAACGGGTTTTGACTGACTTCAAATAGGCTAAACCAGCCTCTGATCATTTAAACGATATTTCGAAGTTACCATTTTTACCTTCTTTATATCAGATGGGTCTCCTATTAAAAAGTTTAAATTAAAGTGATGACTCAGTCTCCAAATGTATGCTCGAAATATTCCAAGTGTAGGACGACAAAGTAGTATAACTCGTAAGAACGAGGTTGATCCACAGGGAGTAAATTACACAGAACCACAAGTACTAAAAACACTTCCCTCAGGTGCTCACAAAAACCTTAAGACCTGCTTCAAAAAGGGAAACGAAAAATCTGATTGTTTTCAGATGGTAAATTTATCTAAGCTAATTCAAACTCAAAAGTAATTAATCAGAAACAATGTAGAATTTAACTATTAATAAAAAGGTCCCAGGATCAACTGCTCAGATCAATTGCATCTTTTGAAATCTTGAAAGAGATATTCTGATAACTCAAACCTTTCGACTACGTCGCGAGTCTCGAGTTCGGAATCTTTAGCGATAAAAACTAATATCCTCCAAAACTTCAACTTCTAGAATAATTCAGGTTGTTTTAATCAAGGACGAGTATCATCGATTCATGCAATGCATATACTGAATATATATTCATGCATAAACGTTACCGAACATAATCAAACGTCCAGGTTTTTGAAAGTTCTAGAACGAAGAAGATGAAGAGAGAATAACTAGAAGATTTAACTTTAAAACCAAAACATACCTCCTTCATTCATCCAAAACATTCAATTAATCTTCGCTTTTGATCCCGAGATTAAGAAGTTTAGCTACTCATATTCGTAGTGTAAAAGCAAGTTGCATAAATATAAACTGAAAATAGTGATTGTAAACCTGAAAATCTGATCACAGAAATTGTGAATACTATAAAAAACCTTGAAAAGAAACTAGAGGAATTTTGTATCTTTAGCTGCTCCTACCTCCTAAAACTATAAAAAATTGCGAACCCTAAAATATCCTACAATCCTAACTTATATTAGCTTCCAAGTCTGTGCAGGATCGGCCAACCGTTCGAATGCCTAGGGAACCGTTCGAACGCCACAGAGACAGTTTGAATGTTGCGTCGAACGCACTTCAAACGGGGCAGCCTGCTCTCTAAATCTATCAAACGCACTTCAAACCTGAATTTGACATGACACCGTTCGACGTACCGTTCGAACGCTACTGTTCACCATTCGAACGCCTAGCGGATTATTCGAACGCCTTCGCCATTTCAGCGCGAATTTGTCCCTTTCTAGCTAGGATTCCTAAAAATAACCACAAAACTAAGTTAGTAACAAATTAGGACTAAAATAACACTATTAAACATAATATAAAACTAACAATTAGCTAATTAAGACATGTAGATTGCACTTTTAGAGTACGATCACACCCCTCAACTAAGCTTTTGCTAGTTCCTAGCAAAACATTAAAACTAAAAGCCTATCTCCACTTTTGTGGAAGTCATGCGTGCATTTAGCATATACACCAAGCCTTTAAACCCCTAGGTTGCCCCTAGTGGATGAGTGGTGTCTCGTGAGGGCTTACAGTGATGAATACCCACAAACATTCATCCATGTAATGTCAATATGATATCAAAGAACATGAAACATGTATTAACCTCATTTAAGTCAAGTCTCAATCCACCTAGATCATGAATCATTGCAAGGTAAAGGCATAAAGCAGTGAAGAAATAGAATGCATTGAAGTGTACTACCAATGACATATGACTCTAATGCCTCAAACTCATACAATTATGTCCCTTGTGCTTTGATCCAAGTCTCACAAGACATACATTCAACTTTAAACATGAACATACAGGGTCTCTCAATGGAAAGCTCATTTTTAGAGTAAACATACAAGACATGCAAATAGAGCAATTTCGATAAGCAAAAAATTGAAAAGTTATAGGTGTATCGACTTGGCATAGCTTCATAAAAGAATATTCACAATTTAAGCACAATTAGATAATTGAACTTTGATAACTCATACACAATTGAATTAAAGATTCATGTAATTTCGGATATTGCTGCCATGCGAAAGAAGAGCCCAGAATGGGGACAAAAGAAAAAATAATAAAACTCAACATATACATTGCGCACTACACATGATGGTCAATAAATACACACTTCCCGATTCCCAAATTTACAATAATCTTGGACTTTTCAACTTCCTTCACTTCTTTTTAATTTGAATTTTTTTTCTTTTTCTTTTCTTTACTTTTCTTTTCAACTCCATACACTTTTAACTTCATCAATACATAAGCAATGCACCAACTCCGGAATTTAGCATTGACACACTTTTAAGGTCACGTGTATAGGCATATGGAAAAAGAAATATAAACATGAATGGCTCAATGGAATGAAATGGCCTCTACTTTTATAATCCGAAAAGTATAACAAATCAAAACTTCAAGAGTGTATAAGATATCAATAACTCCAACTAATACTCAACATGTAAACCAAAATCAAATATAATGAAGCTATTCAATGAATAAAGATCAATAACTTAACCTTGAGTAAATGTAAATCACTCTCAAAAGACGATAATTAGGCTCTGAAGATCACAAGGTATAAAATCTCCACCTTATAATGACATGCGTATACAAGAGAGAAACATAAAAAGATCATACAGCATACTAGGGCACCACAATGTAAACTCTCTCTTTTAATAGTTTTATAACAAAAACTTGTAATGTATCACAACATCTAAGGTGAATTAATCATCAACTCAAACTTAGTCCAATGCACGACTCAAAGTATCCTCGACATCATAAGCGAATTAACATGAGTACAAATATGGTTCCTCAAGATAATCCCCAACACTTCCAATCGTAACAATAAATATAAAGAGTATATAGAAAAGTGTGAGAAATACAAACCAAAGTACCGAACTATATGATACATCAAACCTTTACCAAAGAACTTAAGTGTCTGAAGAGTAATCAACCTATTGCCACACCTGAGACCAATCCATAAAACATGACAAAGTTCGAAGCATAATAACCAAGAATAACAATATATTGGCACGTGAACAAAATAACACAAAACATGTATCCGCTAATGTGCAAAATGAGTTTTAGATACACAAGATGATAAGAACATGAACAATCACAGTATCTAAACACTACCCCTCGTCATCCTCATCATCCCTAGCTGGCGTTGGATGTATCCGATGATCCAAATGCCGAACTAACACCGTCATCTGATCAAGGGTGGTCTGCTGTGCACGGATCCAACCCTCTAACATCGTCACATGATTCGTATGTTGCTCCTGCGCAATTGCTCTCTCGACCAAGGCAGCCTCAATCCACTCAAACACAAGTCCCTGTTGAATAAGGGCCTAGCTCTGCTACTCTAAAACAACTCCCTAAGCTGCCAAAGTCTGAGATTGCTGCTTAAGTCTTTCTAACAGAAGCTGCACACTCAGAACTTGACCCTGCTGCTCCTCTAACTGCTCTGCAAATTGAGCTCCCTTTGGTGGCTCTGGTGGCGAAGGTAAATGTCCCTCTGAACGTCTCACACTCGACGCGTCAATAGCAGACACCTGCTGCACCCGGAGTAATCCTAGGACAATACTGACCCCAGCCTCCTCTATCACAAACGAGAGCAGACAACCAAAAGGAATGGCCCCCTGTGCTCTAGGAAATGCATACTCGGTGTATAGTGCCATAAACATAAATCTCGGCTGGTCGATCAATCTCTAAGTACCTATAGCCCACAGAAGAGCTGCTCTCGCCCGACTCACCTCAGTGTGACACATAATCGGCAAAAGCGAATGACAGGAAAATAAAAACAATGGCCGATAACAAGGTGTAAGCACTCTCACAGGCAACTGACGTTTACCCACCCAATGTGTCCCCTCAATGCATACCTCATCGGATATAACATCAAAATCTGGGGCCCCTTCAGCTGGGTAACTAAGCTACGCCTCAGCGACTCTGGGTAGCTGATATACCTGAACAAACGTGCTCGGAGTAATCCTAACCACATGCCCCCTAACCCAAGACTCAATCACCTCATGCCTGGAGTAGTACTAGCTCTACGGATGTTCTCCATGAACTCGGCGATCAACATGAAAACACAAGACCCCTGGAAGCGAGCCAATGGAGTCCACTCTCTCCTAACAAACTCCTCCTCCCAGCGATAAATACCACCCCTAAAAGCATGGAGAGCGAACTCCCGCTCTCTAGGGAACTCTCTGACACTCCAAGTCTCCATAAAAGCCTCTAAGGCAGCCTCACTAACGAATATCTCAACATCATATGCTGGGGGAGGTGGTAATGCCGCTTCCCGGCCTCTATCTCTACCAGCCCTACCACCCTGGCCAGCTCGACCAGCCACGACTAAACAGGTAGCTATACGAAAGACTACTTTAACAATATAAAATAGTGCACAAGAGAGGCTCAAGAAGAGTGCCTAAGGCAGGAATAGATGATAGCATGCGAATGCAGACTCGTGCTCGAACTCCGACAGGGCCCTGCTACTCAGAAACTCTGAAAACACTCAATTTCTCACTAGTTTTACGTTTGAATTGAGTTTGAACTCAACTTCGGACGCCTCTTTTTATAGAAGGTCGGAACCCGTTCGAAGGGCGTTTGAACGCAACTTAAGACGCAACCGTTCGAATGACCATCTAACGATCTTCGAACGGCCCGTTCGAACGCAACACACACCGTTCGAACGGTCAACCTGGAATTTGACTCATCACAACACAAAACTGATAAAAACTAACGAAAATCTCAAAAAAACTTGTTTAATCTCCCTATTTGCTAACTCAACTTGGCCTTGTGTTTGGGGGTGGTAAGGTGTACCAACCTTATGAATCACCCCGTACTTCCTCATTAAAAGACCTACGGGCCGATTACAGAAGTGGGAGCCACCATCACTGATGATAGCTCGAGGCATACCAAATCTAGAGAAAATATACTCCTTTAAGAATTTTAACACAATAACATGGTCGTTGGTACGCGACGGGATGGCTTCTACCCATTTGGACACGTAGTCTATAGCCACTAGAATATAGAGATAACCACACGAGTTCAGAAATAGTCCTATAAAATCAATACACCAGCAATCAAAGACCTCTAGAATAATGATCGGAGTAAGAGGCATCATGTGCCTCCGAGATAAACTTCCTAATCGCTGGCATCGATCGCAAGACGTGTAAAAGGTATGGACATCATGGAACAAGGTGGGCCAATAGAACTCGCTTTGCAGAACCTTTGCAACGGTTTTACGAGATGAAAAATGTCCACCACACGCTTGTGAATGGCAGAACTCAATTATGCTATTTACCTCGGTGTTAGAAACACACCTACGAACAATTTGATCAGGACAGTATTTGAACAAGTAAGGATCTTCCCAAGAGAAATACCTCACATTCCTAAAGTACTTCTTCTTATCGATGCTAGACCAATGTGATGGTATCTTACCCGTGGCTAAGTAATTTGCAATGTCAGTATACCATGGGGTCATTGTGCTTGTATGTGCAGTGATTTGGAAGAGATGCTCATCCAGAAAGTGTTCATTGATTGGAAGGGGGTCTTGGGCTTTCCCATCAGTAGGGAGCCGCGACAAGTGATCGGCTACTACATTTTCGACCCCTTTCTTGTCTTGAATTTCAACATGGAACTCTTGTAGCAAGAGGATCCATCGAATGAGTCGAGGTTTCGCATCGGGTTTACTGAAGAGGTACTTAAACACGAAGTGATCGGTGTATATGATAACAAGTAATCCGATTAAGTATGACCTAAATTTGTCAAGTGCGAAAACTATGGTAAGAAGCTCTTTTTTTGTGGTGGTATAGTTCAATTGAGCCTCATTAAGGGTTTTGCTTGCATAATAGATGACATGTGGTTTGTTATCTACCCTTTGCCCCAACATAGCCCCAGCCATATAGTCACTCGCATCACACATCAACTCGAAAGAAAGAGACTAATCAAGTGATCCCCTTTGAGTTTATCAAAGGCTTCTTGGCATTGTGGTATCCACTCGAAATGTACATCTAATGAAAGCAAGTGGCACAAAGGTCTCAATATGGCACTAAACCCCTGAATGAAACGCCGGTAAAACCTGGCATGCCTTAGGAATGATCTCACATCTTTTACACTTTTAAGGGGAGGAAGATGTTGAATCAGTTCGATTTTGGCTCTATCTACCTCGATCTTCTTGTCGGACACTATATGTCCCAAGACTATACCTTGTGTCACCATGAAGTGACACTTCTCCCAGTTAAGCACTAAATGGCTTTCCTCACATCTTTCCAAAACTCGCTCTAAGTGCTCAAGACACAATTCATAGCTATCCCCATAAACTGAGAAGTCGTCCATGAAAACTTCAAGAATTTGCTCAACCATGTCACTGAAAATAGACATCATGCACCTTTGAAAAGTGACCGGTGCATTGCATAAGCCAAAGGGCATTCTCTTATATGCATAGGTGTCGAAAGGGCACGTGAATGTAGTCTTGTCCTGATCTTCTAGCGTGACCTCTATTTGGTTATAGCCGGAATAACCATTTAGGAAGTAATAAAAAGCTCGGCCGCAACTCGTTCTAGGACTTGATCCAAGAATGGAAGTGGGAAGTGATCTTTCCTAGTTGCGGCATTAAGCTTTCGGTAGTCAATACACATTCTCCAACCTATTTGGATCCTAGTTGGCACTAGTTCGTTATGTTCATTCCGTACTACCGTAACTCCCGACGTTTTAGGAACAACTTGGGTTGGACTAACCCATTTAGAATCAGAGATAGGGTATATAATACCCGTATCAAGAAGCTTCAACACTTCTCTTCTAACTACCTCCATGTTGGGGTTTAAGCGTCTCTGCATTTGACGTACGGCCTTAGACTCCTCTTCGAGGTATATGCGATGTGTGCACATGAGAGGGCTAATGCCGTGAAGGTCCACTATGGTCCAATCTAAGGCTTTCATATGTTTCACGAGCACTTGTAATAAAGATGCCTCTTGGCCTTCAGACAGGCTAGAAGATATGACCACGAGATATGATTCACCTTTCCCAAGAAAAGCATAAGGGTAGCAGGTAAAGGCTTTCTTTCAGGAGTTGGTGGTTACTCTTCGAAACAGACTGGCTTGATAACACTAGGGGTAAGGGGTTCAAAAATAGGGGTCCAATGACCCACATGCATGACCATATCACTCCCTCCCCTTGTAATTGATGGGTCTCTAAAACCTACACACTCAGACTCCAATTGACCATAAGGCTCACTCCAAACTAGAGCTCTTTCAATCAGGTCCTCCATGAATTCCTGAACCATATGCTCTTGAAAGATAGACTCGATGAAGTCTACCTCCTCAATTTGGTCTACTTCTTACAATTGCTTACCCACTGTGAAAATGTTGGTCTCTGAGATTATATTCCCGAATGAAAGCTTAAGCAACCCATTCCTACAATGAATAATGGCATTCGCGGTTGCTAGGAAAGGTCGTCCTAAAATAACTAGGATATGATGCTTAGACGACTCGGCCTCTATGGGTTGGGTATCTAAAACAATAAAATCCACCGGATAGTAGACTGTATCAATTTGTATGAGCACATCGTCAATAATACCTCTAGGGACTTTTACAGACCGATCAGCTAACTCTAATGTCACTCGTGTCGATTTAAGCTCTCCTAAACCTAGTTCTTTATATACAAAATATGGAAGAAGGTTCACACTCAAACCTAGGTCAAGAAGTGCTCGATCAATCCTAGAACCCCCTATTGTGCACGAAATCGTAGGACAACTGGGGTCCTTATATTTCGGCACTGACTTACATTAGAGAATTGCACTTTGACTTTCATTCATCATTGTTGTTTCTTTCACATACAATTTTCTTTTTATAGTGCACAAGTCCTTCAAGAACTTGGCATAGGACGGTATTTGTTTAATGACATCTAACATAGGGATATTAATTTGAACTTGTTTGAAGACATCATAAATTTCAGCATTCAAGTTCGCTTTACTCGCTTTGGTCAACCTATGTGGGAATGGTGCATGTTTTAAGTCTTCCAAGCTCACGTCCTTAGATGTTTGGGGAGACGGCTCAGAATGACTCCCATTCTCTTTTGGTTCGCTCATGTTCTTTTCATTCTCACTCTTCTCTCTCTTTTCCTCATGCCCTAACCCGACAGACGCATCCTTTTTCCCTTGATCTTTGTTACTAGGAAGGTTGGTTTGTTCTAGTTGTTTTCCGCTCCTAAGGGTGACGGCCTGAACCTGTTCATGTGTTGTGTCAACGTAGTTTGTACGTTTCGGGTTTGGTTGAGGTTGGGCCGGAAATCGCCCTTGCTTTTGTTAAGTCATCAACATCTTGTAAATGTCTTTGACTATCATATTTGTCTCCCCTTGCGATTGTTCCAAATTCGCAACTCTGTTTGTGAGTGGTTGAAGATCATTGTTCACGTGATTATCTTCATTAGTCCTCCTATGGGGTGGGTGGTATTGTGCCGGTTGAGGTGTGTATGTTTGTGGTATCGTCGTTGTGGGATACGTGACTGTTTGTTCTTGAAACGGTTGCGATGGTGTTTGGAATGGTAGTGGAGGTTGTTGGAAGGGTTGAGGATTTGAAGGACCCTCTTGCTTCCACCCAAAGTTAGGGTGTTTCCTCCATCTGGGGTTATATGTGTTGGAGTAAGGATTGTTCCCG
Organism: Euryodendron excelsum; assembly: GCA_033060915.1. NCBI lineage: Eukaryota > Viridiplantae > Streptophyta > Magnoliopsida > Ericales > Pentaphylacaceae > Euryodendron > Euryodendron excelsum. The sequence continues at coordinate 11,690,819 of CM065395.1, read as the reverse complement.
CTCCTTTGATTTTGATATACCCCTTGGAATTGGCCAACCGCATTTACTTGGCCATGTAGTGCCTCCCGTACCCCCGATATTACAGGACATGATGTAGTATCGTGGTCCTGTGTGTCACAAACTAAACATGATGAAGATGTTTCAACCGATACTGTCGTGGTGGCCTTAGAAGTTTCCAAAGCCTCCAATTTATGAGTGAGTGTTGTGACCCTAGCTTGTAAATCTTCTACCTCCCCCAATTGGTGTTTTACTCTGACATGTGACGTGTTAGTGGGCTTATGTGTGAGATTTTGTGCTCCAGTGTTGGACCCATCCCTTGCCATGTTAGCATTAGCCCAATCCCTAGTCAAATTGGCCAAATAATCGAAGTAATTAGATGCCTCTGTGGGATTTTTCCATAGATAGGTTCCCGCACACATAAATTCGATGAACATCTTTAATTGAGGAGTCAATGAAGAGTAAAATGTATTTATGATGTGCCATTCCAGGAACCCATGATGTGGACATGCGAAATGTAGGTCCTTGAACATCTCCCAACATTAGAAGAAGTTCTCACCATTATTCGGTGCAAATTGGGAGATGCCATGACGGAGTGCCTCGGTGCGATTTTCAAGGAAGAATTTTTTCAAAAACTCCCCTTGCAGTGTATGCCACATATGTATGGACATAGGCCTCAATGAATTAAATCACATCTTGGCCTTGTCCTTTAGAGTGAACGGGAAAAGTTTCAATAGTAAAACCTCTCTAAGACATGAATTATCTTGGAACAGTGAGCATGCATCTTTGAAATCTTTAATGTGTGTATACGGTTGTTCCGAATCATAACCATGAAATTGAGGTAAGGCAAGTAACATTCCTAGTTTAATATTCAGCATGGTCTGGTGTGCAGGAAGTACTATGGCGGAGGTGGGGGTTTACCTTTGGGGATTCATGTAATCCCTCATGGTACGGTTTTGGACGGGATCGTCTCCTTGGTTACTTCCTCTTTCGAGGTTGTCATTGTTTCCATCATTGAGGTTTGCCATTGGAATGGGCACTAAGTCAACAATCAAAGAAAAATTAGGAAGGTTTACCGGACTACGACGAATGGGTGATGGAGTCAAATAACCTGAAGGAAGATTACGTAACGGGTCGACTCGAACTAGACGGCGTGTGTGATCTCTAAAATATGAGGACATACATATGCAATGCACACAAAAAGCACGTACAGTCCAACCGGACCTCCAATCTCCTCAAAAATATCAACTCTGTTGCCCACAAAACAAGTAATTTATCCCAACTGAACCTCCAATCTCCACATGCAAAACAAAACCACCAATAAGCACTTAGCACAGCGCCTAATCTTCTCTAAATCTGCCTCCTACCTAAATGAATGCCTAGACCCCTAAAAAAAAAAAGAAAATCAAATAAATCCTAAAACTAACACGAAAAGGTGGAACAAGGTTACCGATATGGCCTCAGCCGTCGCTTTCCTTGTTGTGATAGATGGATGGCGAAGCAATCCGTTGGATTTCGCAAGGACTAAGGTTCGTGTTCTAGCACGCCTCTTGCGGTCCCTTATACAAAAAATATGCTCCCCGACAACGGCGCCAAAAACTTGACTCGGCCTCCGAATGTATGCTCGAAATATCCGAAATGTAGGACGGCAGAATAGTATAACTCGTAAGAACGAGGTCGATCCATAGGGAGCAAATTACACAGAACCATAAGTACTAAAAACATTTCCCTCAGGTGCTCACAAAAACCTTATGACTTGCTTCAAAAAGCGAAACGAAAAATCTGATTGTTTTGAGATGGTAAATTTGTCTAAGCTAATTCAAACTCAAAAGTAATTAATCGGAAACAATGTAGAATTTAACTATTAATAAAAAGGTCCCAGGATCAGCTGTTCAGATCAATTGCATCTTTTGAAATCCCGAAAGAGATATTCTGATAACTCAAACCCTTCAACTACGTCGCGAGTCTCGGGTTCGGAATATTTAGCGATAAAAACCAATATCCTTCAAAACTTCAACTCCTAGAATAATTCAGGTTGTTTTAATCAAGGACGAGTACCAACGATTTGTGCAATGCATATATTGAATATATATTTATGCATAAACGTTACCGAACATAATCAAACGTCCAGGTTTTTGAAAGTTCTAGAATGAAGAAGATGAAGAGAGAATAACTAGAAGATTTAACTTTAAAATCAAAACATACCTCCTTCATTCATCCAAAACATTCAATTAATCTTCGCTTTTGATCCCGAGATTAAGAAGTTTAGCTACACATATTCGTAATGTAAAAGCAAGTTGCATAAATATAAACTAAAAACATTAATTGCAAACCTGAGAATCCGATTACAGGAATTTTGAATACTATGAAAAACTTTGAAAAGAAACTAGAAGAATTTTGTATCTTTAGCTGCTGCTACCTCCTAAAACTGTAAAAAATCACGAACCCTAACATATCCCACAATCCTAACTTATATAGGCTTTCAAGTCTGTGCAGGATTGGCCAACCATTCGAACGCCTAGGGAACCATTCGAACGCCACGGAGACCATTCGAACGATGCGTCGAACGCATTTCGAACGGGGAAGCCTGCTCTCTAAATCTATCGAACGCACTTCGAACTTGAATTTGACGTGATAGCTTTCGACGTACCGTTCAAACGCTACTGTTCACCGTTTGAACGCCTAGAGGACCGTTCGAACGCCTTCTCCATTTTAGTGCGAATTTATCCCTTTCTAGCGATTCCTGAAAATAACCACAAAACTAAGTTAGTAGCAAATTAAGACTAAAATAACACTATTAAACATAATATAAAACTAACAATTAGCTAATTAAGACATGTAGATTGCACTTTTAGAGTACAATCAAGTGACATCATAAATAAATGTTACAATAGTACCACAATTTTGTTTCTCACTTTGACCCCTTGAAATTTCTAGTCCGCCTCTGTGGAAGATGATATTAGCTGAATGTTAAGGCGTTGGGCAGTCTTCACCTAGCACTATCTCTTATCTTTGACGTCTGTACTTAATTCGTATATATCTCTGCTATTTTAAAAGAAGGAAGCCACCAAACGTTTCCTACTCTTTTTGTTACAAAAATAACCCTCACTCAAGTGTATATTTATATATGTACTTACAAAGCGAACTGACACATCTAATGAGAAGCATGTCTACACGGGCAGCCGAAGAGACACGCCTCTTCAAAACGTCTCAAATGCCTTATAAAATCCAAACTTCTCGAAGTTACGCTACCTTTTTCACGTAACATCTGAAAGGTGGCAAGATAAACGTTAGGCAAACAAGGCTGCCGGTGAAATATTTTTGATAGGTAACTAACACTGCAGCAACCCATCTTGGAAGAAGATCAGCAGTATGAATTCATTTGTTTGCAACAGGCCAATAAGGACAGTGGTTAAACCTTCAATGTTTCATGGTCTCAATAAAGTAATGAACAACACAATTCTATTACTTCCATTGGTCCATAGGAAGAATCACAAATTGAGGAATCCACACAGTTGTACTCCGTTCGCCAGTCCGTATAAATAATCACAAATAAAGGAATCCATAGTGAAACATTATTGTAGTATTTTGAATTCAGATTTATCAAATATTATTATTGTATCTACATCATATTAGGACATGCTGTAGAAGTAGTATACTAAATTTAAGAGGTTCAAATTTCTGATTCGTCACAGAGCTCGTGAAGGAGAGGTGTATTGATATGCTACTGATACAAGAATCAAAATGAAAAGATTACAACTTCTTAAAGGTAAAATCAGTTTGGGGACCAAGTGATTTTGACTGGTTAGCATAAAATTCAAATGGCAATTTGGGAGGTTTATTATGTGTATGTGACAAATCCTTTTTCTCTATTGATTCATATCATATTGAGTAGAATTTTATACTTATAAAAGGCAGATTACTGGATAAGTGTCCATTCATGATCATAAATTTCTATGGCCATACTGATGAAGGGCAAAGGAATGCACTGTGGGACCAACTATATCAACTCAGAAAATCCTACTCATTACCATGTTGTCTGGGAGGAGATTTCAATGAAGTTCTCAAGATAGGTGAAAGAAAAGGATTTGAAGAACTTATGAAAGGAATGAAAGGTTGAATTATCTGACCTACCAATGGAGGGTAGGAATTTCACATGGACCAATATGCAAAGAATTGAAAAGTGGATCGAGTAGGTTGGATAGAGTTTTACTATGCAATGACTAGGTTGGGAAGTGGAAATGCTCACAGTGGGGATTGCAAAAAAGACTTTCAGATCACTATCCTGTTCACTTATCAGATAAGGCAAAAGATTGGGGTCCAAAGCCATTCAAAGTATTTGATCTCTAGCTTAATGAAAAGAGCTTCAAAGAACTGGTGAAGTCATCTTGGGAAATGCCTATGGAAGATGGATGGTGTGGTTTTGTGTTGCTGAAATAGCTCCAAGCTTTAATGAAGAATATTAGGCATTGGAGATCCACCAATCTTGGTGACTTAAGGAAGAAGATTAATGTTCTAGTTGATTCAATCCATGAGATGGACCTTAAAAGTGAGATTGCTCCATTGGATGAGGAGGAAATTCAAAAGAGATGTCAATCAAAATTTGAGCTATAGAAAGCAAGCAAAGCTGAGGAGTCCGTGATTAGACAGAAGTCCAAGGTTCTATGGCTAAGAAAATGGGATAAAAATACCTCCTTTCATAACTCATTGATTATCAGATTAAGAAAAAACTATATTGCCCAACTGTACTCCAATGGAAAGATAATCAATGACCCAATCCATGTAAAAGCTGAGGCAGTTGGATTCTATTCTGAATTCTTGAGAGAGAAATGGCATGATAGACCAAAAATGGAAAGATTTTTCCATTTGAAGATGAAGCAAGAGAGCAGCAAATGGCTTGAATCTCCTTTCACTGAAGATGAGGTTTGGCAAGCTATCAAGAATTGCAATGGGTCTAAAGCACCTATACTTGATGGTTTCAATTTCAACTTCATAAAGAAATTTTGGCCAATCGTCAAGGGAGATATCATGAAATTCACGAATGACTTTCACACAAAGGGAAAAATTGTCAGAATTATCAATGCTTCTTTTTTGTCTTTGGTGCCTAAAGTTGAATTCCTTGATAACTTTTTGGATTATAAGCCTGTTAGCTTGATCTCTTCAATGTATAAGATATTATCCAATACATTAGCTTGTAGACTGAGGGCTGTTATGCATGAGATAGCAAGTGATTTTGAATTTGCCTTCACAAACAAATATTAGACGGTGTCCCAATTTCAAATGAAGCCATCGATTACTGGAAAAGAAGAAAAAAGGTAGGAATTGTCTTGAACTAGACTTCGAAAAAGCTTTTAATTCAGTAAATTGGTACTACCTATCTGATGTGATGTTACGCTTGGGATTTGGCTCTACTTGGTGTAAATGGATTTTGGAATGTTTATCAACTAGTACCATCTCAGTGTTAATAAATGGATCAACAACTAAGGACTTCAAGGCATCAAGGACGCTTAGACAAGGTGATCCTATATCTCCCTTCCTCTTTATCATTGCAACAGAGGGTCTCAACATCTTGATCCAAAGGGCAAAAGAGCATAGGTTGATCAATGGGATTGCTATTGGGACAGACTCCTTAGAATGTCTTTCAATCACTCATCTGCAATTTGCAAATCACACTATCTTATTCTACAATACAGATATGCAAGAGTTATACAATTGGAAAGGAATTCTGAGATGTTTTGAACTGCTATCTGGCCTCAAGATATACTTAAACTGAAGTTTGGTCTGTGGAATTGGAGTTTAGCATACTTTCTTATCTAATGTTACAAACTTATTCAAATACAAGACTGCACATTTTCCTTAGAAATACTTAGTATTGCCTTTAGGGGCAAATCCAAGGCTAACAAAATCATGGTCTCGTGTGGTGGACATCTTCAAGAAAAAAATTATCCATTTGGAATAGAAAGCAGCTATTCATGGGAGGACGAATAACTCTAATTAAGGCAACTCTAGCTAATCTCTTAGCATACTATCTTTCTCTTTTTAAGATGCCACATGAAGTATGTATAGAGCTGGAAAAGATCCAGACATCTTTTCTTTGGGGAGACAAAACTGGTAAGAAGAAAGTGAGATGTGTGAGTTGGAGCCATGTAACAAGAAGCTTAAATTGTGGGGGACTGGGTATTCCCTCCTTCAAAGCCAAAAACTACTCCCTATTGGTAAAATGGTGGTGGAGATTCAGCAGTGAGAAAAATGCACAATGGAAGAAACTCTTATGTGCAAAGTATGATATCAATCCCAATGATTGGTTCCCTATGGAAGAAATCATAAAAAAATGCTCATGTGTTTGGTCAGACATATTGTTTGTGGGAAGTAATCAAGATCTATTTTATTCTATCCTCTCATCTAATCTATATCTTAAGCTAGGTTCTGGTGATCATATCAGATTTCGACATGATAAATGGCTGGGATATTTGCCATTAAAACTCAAATTTCCAAGGTCATTCTCTCCTCCATCCAAAAAGATGCATTGATCTCCTCTGTTTTTAGGACAACAGATGCTTCAAATCCTTTAAGAGCAATTTACTTGAATGAGAATTTGATAGCTGATCAGATTTGAAGCTCTCACTTCTCCCTGTCATCCCTGATCCTTTTAATAAAGACTTGGCTCTATGGCTGGCTGACCAACAATGGGTGTTCTCCTGCAAATCTTTCTATAAGTCACTCGAAATGTGTAAGACCCGACACTGTTTAGCATCATATTTAGTTTAATTGCATACATTCTAGTATGTGATTATACTAATTGAGGAGTTTGATTAACTTAATTGAGTGAGAACATGCCATTGGTGGTGGTGGTGGTGGTGGGGGGGGGGGGGGGGGGGGGGGGGGGGGGGGGGGGGGGGGGGGGGGGGGGGGGGGGGGGGGTGGGGGGGGGGGGGGGGGGGGGGGGGGGGGGGGAGGGGGGGGGGGGGGGGGGGGGGGGGGGGGGGGGGGGGGGGGGGGGGGGGGGGGGGGGGGGGGGGGGGGGGGGTGGGGGGGTTGCCCCGGGGAATTATCATTTTTTGTGAGTATTTCATGTAGGTTAGCTATGCCTTAGCAGATGCTAGGCTTTGCTGATATCAGATCGGCACCATTATTCTTAGTGGGTTTTTTCTAAGTCTCTCCTCGAGGAGATCGGCACTACCATTTGTAATGGGTTGACCTTGATCTAGAGACTGCAGAATCGTTATCTCATAGTAATCATGATTAATTATTATAAGTGTGATTAATTATGTTAATCATGTGAATTAGTGAAGTGCTAAGTGTGCATGTGTATGCTTGACACCTAGGTGCGTGACTCACTTAAGTGATATGTGTGCATAAGGTGTATGCTTGTTACTAGCAATGGTGCATGTGTGACATGTGGTGTATTAGATACAAGTTGTATCTATCTTAGCTTTGTGTTAAGATAAGTAAGAGAGGAGCTAGTGTAAAGAATGAGTGTTGGGTGAGAACGAAAGTGAGAGAAAAGACAAGAAAAGAAGAAAGCAGTGCAAGGGAAAGGTTGTGTGATTATTTCTTGAGCTGAGAATCTCATGTTCATGCATGTTTTATTGTGTTTTGTGATTTTTGCATATGTCTATGTCATTTCATGCCATGGTGGTGAATTGGAGGTGAGATGTGGAGAAGTATTTAAGGTTTTCTAGTGGAAGTCTTGAATCATATATGTTGTTCATGGTTTTAATGTGTAGAGTCTTGTTGTTGCCTTAGAATGTTATTTTGGGTCTTTGGAGAGTTTGTGGTTGTGTTAGGATGATATGTTAAGCTTTGGAGTTAGGTCGACAAATGTTATAGTCGAACCACAAGGGTATTCTGGTTGAGAGAGTGGTCCCTGGTGTTGTCTTGACGGCATGCTACTAGACTAAGGTCGGCAATTTGCCTTCTTTGGTATGTAATTTTCCTTTTCTGGTGGATTAGACGGTAGGAAGATTGTCTTAATGATAAGTCAAAGGACGGTACTTTCTATTAATGTCAGCACTTTCCATCATAGATGGCATATTTCATAAATGTCGGCAACATTCTTCTGGTTGCCTGATGATGTTTAGGACTGTCCTAACGGTTAGAATGTTTGGCTTAGTGTACATTTGTACTTTGTATTACATCGAGAAGGCTTTAACATATCACATTTCATGCATTGATTATGCATTATAACAATTACTTCATCGAGTTTGATATGGTAGTGTGTGATATGTTCGAAAGCAGAGCAAAGCACTTCGGCACAATCAAAGAGGTGACTGGATTGTGGTTATAAAGTGGTAACAGGTGGGGATGTAAGATAATCTTATTCATATTGAAATGGATGTCTTGTTATCTATATTGTTGGTGATTGAGACTAATAAGGTGATATTTGTATACCATACATATAAATTATGTATGCATATTTGTATATTATTGGTGATATTTGTATAATAAGGTGATAAATTATGGTGTGCATAATTTACATTGCACGAGAGAAAGTTTATCCAACTGGGGCCTAACCTAAGTTGGTCACGGTGGACTAACCGAATAGAGTATCGCGGTGGATATCCTTTGATAACAAGTTATCGATATATTGGGTCAATGTTATCATAAATAGCGCGTTCATTTGTGGTGTATCATATATTGCATCACATAAGGAGATATTACATTTCAGTGGTGGTTTATCTAGTGATGGATTATTTATTCATTGTTTGCCATTCAATCATTATGAGTTTGATTATCTTTGTGAGCACATGGATATCTAGCTCACACCCATACAAGTTGTTTTGCAAGATGTTTGGAGATGACCAGTCCACTGTATAGGTTGGGGTCGAATTGGGGAGTTTTGAGAAGCTCTTACTGTGATGTCGGCAGCCTGTCTCTGTGATGTCGGCAGTCTGTCTCACAAATATGATAACTCTTGGAATCATGTTTATCTTTACTCTTGTATTAGTATGTGTTCTATTTAGAGGATTGTAATATAGTGATAATTGATTGTTGATATATATATATATATATATTGTAATATCCCGAACCTCTATTATCTGAATTAATGTAAATTTTTCTAAATTCTGTATTATTCTAATGTGCCTTTTGGTCAAAGGGCCAATGATAATGCATGATGTAACACATGCTCCTAGTGTGAGATACATAGAATTAATTCCTATGTGTATCTTCTAACTACACACACCCACACTCACACACACACACACACACACACACACACACACACACACACACCTATCGAGAAGAAGAAGAAGAAAAAAAAGGAGAGAAGAAGAGCAATTAAAGAGAGGGAGAAGAAGAGGAAGAAGGTTGGAGGAACTCCATCCAAGCTAGAAGAAGCCATTATTGGAGCTTGGAAAGCTTGAGAGAGAAAGGTATAAATTCCAAACCTTGTGTATGCTTGTGTTGTAATTGTGTTGGGTGACTCCTTTGAGTCTCAATTAGTTCGATTTTGAGAGTTTGTAAGCTTCCATAGATAGATTGGAGAGTTGGGGTTGAAAACCCCCAAATTTGTGCATGTTGGGTTTGAAGATTCAAACCCTAGGTTTCTTTAATTTACTTGTTGGTTTAGCTTCATTTTGAGATATTGTAGTCTTCTTGGGTCAATCTTTGAACCCTAGAAGCATTAGTAAAGTTTAGGGTGGTTTGGATTTGAAAATCTAAGGCTTAGAGAACCCATTTTCAAACCAAAATGTACAGAGTTTAGGGGTGGCCACGGGCCATTCGGACAGATGTTCGGACGGGTTGTTGACAGCAAAATTTGGGATGGCTACGGGCTATTCGAATGGGTGTTTAGACAAGTTGCTAACAACTCTAACACTGTTTAATAAAATGAGCATAACTTGCTCTAGAAAACTCGAAAGATGCACCGTTTGAAGCATTAGAAAACAAACTCATAGACCTTTGTATCCATATAAACATTGTACTCTAATTTCTTATATGTTGGGAGATATTGAATTTTAAAGTTGACCCTAAATTTCTATCAACAACATTGCTCTTCAGAATTTTATTCCATTTTTCATGGGACATAACATCTTCATCTAAAATGTATTTTTGACCCATGGCCTATCAAATTAAAGGTCCTTAAGCCAATTTTCAAGTGAAATTGACTTAAAATGTTGTCTTATTGTTCTATTGTGAATGAGATGCAATGGATGAACCAATATTGAGGGATCAATGTTTTAAACCTTAACTTTTATATTCTTGTTTTGCATCGGAGTCTTGTATTTGATGTTTATATGCACTCTATGTGTAGGAAAATCATTGTTTAGCACAAATCCTCAAGGATAGAGGTGAGTAACGATATGTCATGAGTAAAACCTTACTACTTTTCAAATGTTTTAAGTCCAATTACATTTCATGCAATATTTTCCATATGATTTCAATGCTTTAATGTTTGTGCTCAATTATAAATGTTATACTTTTAAATACATGCAAGTTATACTTACGTTATAAATCGAAACTCATGGACTAGAATATTTACATGAAAAAAATGTAAGAATTTTAAATGTACGGTGTCAACTCGAGGTCTTTCGTGACAAGACCCTAAACTAGCAATGATGGTCCTATAGTAGGGGACGTGAAATAATCTATTGCTATGATGGGATATATCCCTTGGCTTGAAGAGCCAATGCGTGACTTTTATGGTTACTAGAACTGAGCCTAGCTATTATGATTGGCTTAAAAAGCCTATATGTGACATTTATGGTTGCTAATGAACTGAGCGTAGCTCTTAATGACTGAGCCTAATTCTCATGATTGAGCCCTACTCTCATGATTGGCCTAATATACTCTATTGTCGCGCCCCGATTTTTTGGGTGTCCAAGGTCCTTTCGGCTCAGAGACCCTAAAGCATAGAACTCTGTCACTAGAACTCGTCCTCTTAAAAGGACAAGTGCAACTTGGTTTGAAAATTGATTTGACTAAAGGCTTTTTAGAAAAATAGGAGTCACCACCTAACTTGATAAAGGTGAGTTAGGGCACCTAAAACTAAGCGTTAATCCGAAGATTAAACTTAGAGTTTTTGAAAAAGGTTTTTGAAAACTCCCTCAAGAGAGGGTTTTTAGGAAAATAGGTTGTTTGGCAACCTTTTGAAATGTTTAAGCCCTTTTTGAAAATAACTCCATTTTGGTCTTTCGAAAACAGAAATCTAAGGTTCGGGGGTTGGTTACGTGTAGGGAAGATATCCTAAGATCATCACCCTACCCCGCCCTTTCGGTACCTACATGTCTAGTCACCCTTTTGTTCACTCACTAGAATAACCGGTTACCATGGTCCACTTTATATCCACTTTTTAGGAAAATGAGGTTTAGTCATCACTTTTTGGATAAATAATGCATGATGCAAGTTTTGGAAGAAGTTTGAAAATAATGGAGGTTTTGAAAGAGTTTGGAATAGAAACTTCGAATTGACTGGAACTTTTTTTTTTTGGAAAAGGGATTGGGGTTGAAATAAAAGTTATGACCGCATCATTTTAGGTTGCCTACGTATCTCATTTGACGAGAATCAGGTCATTCGTAGTTCAGGCAAGAGCCCGACGGAAGATAGGCGCATTAGGGCATTTGGAAGGTTAGAAGACACTTTGCGTCTTTGAAAGAGTTTAAGACACTTTGAGGTCTTTGGATAAGTTTAAGACACTTTGAGGTCTTTGGAAAAGTTGAAGACACTTTGTGGTCTTGGAAAAGTTGAAGACTCTTTGTGGTCTTGGAAGTTTTGACTTGAAATTAGAAGTGAAGTGTTTTGAAAATGCTTTTGGATTGACTCTAAGGGAGTTTTGGAAAAATGATTTGGCATGACTCAAGAGAACTTGAAAGTATTTTTGAAGTCTTGTTTTGAAATCCTAGGAGGCATGAATTTAGAATGTTTGGATGAATTAGTTTTTGAAAGTGGTTTTTGAAAATGGCTAAGTATTTGGAATCCTAACATGGACAACCTTAGAAGTTGTTCTTGATTTGTCACTTGTCCTTGGAATCCTTAACCATGAAAGGGCTCGGGACACCTTAGGTTTGTGACCTTTTGAAAACGTTTTTGGAAATGCCTTAATGATGGAGTGTAGGAACATTAGAAAAGTGTATAGAGTTGTATTTTTGAAGTCATGGGAATAGGGGGTTTTAGAGGAATAGGTTATGAGGATAATTTGAAAGTTGGAATGATCATTTGAAAAAAGGGTTCAAGAGTTGGAACCTTGAAGTGTATTAACCTTGGTTGGGTTAGCCTAGGGTTAGGGGGAACCTAAGGTTAAAAAGACTAAGGGTTAACTAACTAGGGTTAAGTTAACCTAGGGTTAGGTAACTAGGGTCAACTTAACCTAGGGTCAAGTAACTAAGGTCAAGTTTGTTGGCCCAAGTTGGCAACCCAAGAGGGGGGGTGAATTGGGTTTTATAGAATTTTTAACAAGAATTTCAACTAAAAATTGTTTATGTATTTTAACAACAATTAATCGAAATATATATATCAAGCAAGTGGAGTATATATCAATATATATATTTATGCAAACATGTATAGTGAGCAATTAAACAAAACAGAGGCAGAAAAGAAGTGCACCAGATTTATAGAGGTTCGGCCAACCTTGCCTACGTCCTCTCTTCTTCGATCCTTTTGAAGGAATTCCACTATGTAATACTCCTTACACAGCTGCTGGTTGTGCCACGAGTGCCCAGCTCACTCTTTACAAAAGCTTCTTCCCAAGCTTTCAAAACCCAAGAGATTTTGTCCAAGCTTCTCTTAAACTTACAAGTGTTTTTCCAAGAACACTCAAACTTACACGGTTATAAACCCACCCAAACGAGAATGAATGAAGATTATACAAAGAGTGACTCTCCTAGTGAGTATATGAATGAATACAACTCAATGGATAACTTTAAACATGTGACAGTTAGGTACAGGTGATTTTCAGCTTCAAGCACTTGATATGAATGGTATGATTGCTCTTCTCAACTTCTTTGAAGCTGTATGTATCTCATATATATAGGTATGGATTGATTCTAGCCGTTAGAGAAGTATGGGAGAAGATTTGGTTGCATTTTTGCCCATACTATCTGTCAGAAAACTAGCCGTTACGGTCTAGGGGTCGACTCTTTTCACAATGAGTCGACTCTTTTTGCATTTCAGCAGATTTTTCAAGTCACTGTCCAAATGAGTCGACTCTTTTGTCCCAGGAGTCGACTCTTTTCAGCAGTCTGCAGAATTGTTTGTTCTCTGTTGCAATGAGTCGACTCTTTTTGGCTTCCAGCAGAATTCCAAGGCTCTGTTCGAATAAGTCGACTCTTCTTGCTTGAGGGGTCGACCCTTTTCACAAAAACCCATATTTTTGTAACTTTTCTTCATTCTTTTTCAAAGCTTCCAATCTCTTCAAGGATCATCTAAATAGGCTTTTTAAAGCTTGCAAACACTTCTTCAAGATTAGATGACTCCAAGAACATCTTCAATCCATTCAAGGTGAGTTTTCTTCATTTTCATCACTTGTAGAGCTCTTCCATCATTATAGCTTCATCCATTGATTCAAGTCTTCTTCAAGATCTTCAAGAGAGCTTTCATGACTTAGAATCTTCATTTCTTCAATCAACATGGCTTCTCCATGGACTTCAACAACTCAAGAAAGCTTTCCAAATGTTGTGATTCCTTCCATGTCTTCAAGACATCTTTACATCTACCAAGAAAGCTTTTATGTTTTTGAATTGGTCTCTTCTTTTTCCATTCTTGCAAGATATCTACAAGTACTCAAAGTCTTCAATCTTTTAAATCAAGACTTTGATCATTTTCATTCTTCTTCTTTGATATCCATCATCTTCATTCCCTTATAAAATCACCATTGTAGAATACATCACTTCATCATGCTTTTCACCATAAATCTTTTATTATGATAAGCTTCGAATCAAGATCTAATTAATAATTCATCTGCACACTAAATAGAATTATTAGATCATTTAACCATGTTTTGTTATCATCAAAATCAAGGCATTGACTCAACAAAGTTAACATAGGGTTAGGTAACTAGGGTTAAGTTAACCTAGGGTTAGGTAACTAGGGTCAAGTTAACCTAAGGTTAGATTGGAGAATGGTCTTGAAAGTTGTTTTAATGCACTCTTGGAAAGAGTTTTGAAAACACAACATAATATGCAATGGACTTTGGTTGGTAATCTTTATGAAGATCATTTCCATGAAAATTTTGACTCTGGCCAAGAATATGGTTTATATGGTTGGTGATTGGAGACCATTCCAAGGAAGGTTTCCTTATGGCCATTATAACCAATATCTTGGCAAGAGTAATAGGGGTCAAAATTTAACATAATGATACTGATTTTTGGAAGATCATTTTTATGCAAAGATGGAGAGAATGCATTTTTGAAATCATCTTTGGGGAAGGATTTTGAAAACCATTTTTCAAGGGAACCATTCCATCAAGAGAGGGTTCATATGGCCAATAAAAAGGGAGACCACTCAAGAGAGGGTTTCATGGGGCCATTCCAACCACTAAACTTGAGATAATGAAAACCTTTGAAAATTAGGGAGTTTGAAAGCAACCTTGGTGCAAGTTGAAATGTAATGATGCAAAAGTGTGAATTAGGGGGTAGTGAGGGATTTTCTAAGGCATGACACCTAAAGTCTCATCCTAAACTTCTAGGGGCCAACTCTTGGAACAATTTTTAAAGGGCATGTAAAACTTGGAAATGTCATAAAATTAAGAGCAATGCAAACATTGTGGAATATGGCAATAAACATAAAATAAAGCCAAGCATACAAGACATGATCAAAATAATAATATACAAGGGGTTATGATTCACATACAAGGCTTTTAGGCTTCACCATACAAACAAGGGGCTCTTAGGCCATACCATTTTAAAGTAGGCTAGTGAGAGGTCCCCCTACACGGTGGCTCTCACTTGCTTTCCTCTAGGCATGATCTAGGAGCTTTCTTGGCTCAAGTATGCAAGAAAGGGGGGTTGAAGATGGGGATTAAAATAGAGAATAGCCTAAGTAGGCTAGGAGGGAGAAGAGAAGAGTGGGGGAGAGCACAAATATAAAAGGGATACCACCTTTTGCCCTCAACACTCTTGTAATCTTCAATGGATGTCTTCATTGGAGCTTGAGTGATTTCAAGAAGGCTTGAGAGGCTTGAGTAGAGTGTATAAGTGTGTATGAGGCTTTGTGTATGGAGTGTATAGGCTTAGGAGAGGTAGAATCTAACCTAAGTGTTGGAGGGGAGGAATATATGTAGAGATTCGAGTTTCTGGAGTGATTTCAACAGAGTTTCGTATCAATTTTGGACCTAGAATATGCAAGGGGGGAGGCCTCTATTTATAGGCAATCTAGAACAGACCATGCGCATGTGCTACATGCGCATGGCCAAATTTTGGCCGTGCGCATGTCCCACATGCGCAGGTACTGTTCCATTGCCAGAATAACATGTGGCACCCCATGTACTGGTTAAATCTCGACCGTTGATCGAAAGTCGGTCGATCTGAACAAAATTTGAGCGCATGTAGCATACGCTCCATCACCGGGAAGAATCGTCCAAACTTTGCCTCAATAATTGGGCCAACTGAGAAGGTTCTAGGGGAATCGGTCGCACTTAGGATGTTCTCCTAGTGCATCCGATGAACTTTCATGTTTTCAAAGAGTTTGAATTATATTCAGAAGCGTGGGATATCGTCTTGGGAAGCATGCCAAAAAGGACACTTTTGTGGAGCGTCTGTGATACGCTCCGTGGGTGTTCGAAAGTGACTGTTTTCGTTTGATGCGATCGAGACCTTCGAGAAATGATCTATTCGATCGAACCGTTCCGCTGGAAAGTACTCTGGAAATATCTTCTAGAATTCCCAAATTTACGCATTTCTCAAGTCGTTTGACGGTGCATTTCGATTAAGGAATCAAAGAAAAAGTCAACCTTAGCGGAGTGTCTGTGAGATGCTCCGGGGGTTGTTGAAAGTCATGGTTTGCACATCGTACGATGGAGGGCTTCGGGGGAAAAGACAATTTAGGCGGAGCGTCTACGAGACGCTCCAGGGAACTTCTGTCGAGTCATGTGAGTTTAATATCGTAGGATGTTCCTTGGTTTAAACAAAGGCGTGCAGTGAAATCCTTTGTTCGAAACCCCATGGCCGGTGCTGTTTCGGGGCGTTTTTGGCTCCCAAGGGCAAAACGGTCATTTTAATCGGAGTTGGCTGAAAATGGTCAGGAATGGTCTGGTATACTGTGTCAAGCGTGTAGGGCTGTTTAGGGATGGTTTTGAGAGAGTTTGTCACCGTTCAGTGGGGGTTCGTGCCGTGCTGAGTCGTTTAGGGGCAAAATGGTCATTTTGACCAGAGTAAGCCGGAATAGGACCGGATTTGGACCGAATGGCGTGCGGGGGATGCCTGATGGTTTGATAACATTTGGAATGATGGACTTATCATTTTGAGGGATTTTGAACTTTCCCAAAACGTGCCTGGAGGCCCAAAAGGGCAGGTTTGGTCATTTTTCACCGAGTCGGGCTAGCAGGCGCCGGTGTTAACCTAGGTGTTAGTTCCCGAGGTCGCCTGGTCTCGAAAAACTACCTGTGCGGTGTTGGTCTCCAAGAACGCTCATTCTTAGAGAGTTACCTGTAGGGGTGGTGTTGGTTTTTGAGAATGCCTGGTCCCAAAAAGCTACCTGGAAGTATGGTGTTGGTCTCTAAGAACGCCCGGTCTCGAAGAACTACCAAATGACGGACATTCTACATTGGCGGGCTAGCAGGCGCCAGAAGTGAACCGTCTGAAATCTTTGATGAGGTGTTGGTCCCCGGGATCGCCCGATCCAGGGAAGCTACCTAGATGGCGTTGGTTTCTAGGACCGCCCGGTCCAGAAAACTGCCTGGAATAATGGTGCTTAAGGCTCCAGCGGGTCCTTGTGGGCCCGAGAAGCGACCAGTTGGTTGGATCGGAGATTGAAAGGCTCATCTTGAGCTTGCATGTGTTACGATGTTAGAAAACTGAGCCCGGTCGGGCCAGAGATTGCCGAACGGGCAAAAATGGGGTGCTTACATCTATATTGCTAATAAATTGAGCCTTGTTATCATGATTGAGCCCTACTCTCATGATTGGCTTAAAGCACTCCATGTCACTATCGAACTAAGCGTAGCTCTTAATGACTAAGCTTAGCTCTCGTGACTGGACTAAAAAGCCTTACGTGTGACCCTTGTGGTTACTATAATACCTAATACCAGAGAAACCTCTTAAGTGGCATGAAGTGAAGGATATGTTAGCCTAAAGAGCCCTATATGTAACCTTTAAGGTTACTAATGTGAAGCTTAGCGTTGATGTTGGCCTAAAGAGCCCTATGTGTAACCTTTAAGGTTGCTAATGTGGAGCCTAACTCTGATGTTGGCCTAAAGAGCTCTATATGTACTGTGCGACTGTGCGTGTGCAGGGAATTAGATTCTAACAGTCTACGGCAGTTACCTCAAAACGGACAATATCTATGTTGGCCTAAAGAGCCCTATGTGTACCATATGGCTATGCATGTGCAGGGAATTAGATCCTGACAGTTTACGGTAGTTAACTTAAAACGGGCAATATCTATGTTAGCCTAAAGAGCCCTATGCGTGACCTTTAAGGTTACTAATGCAGAGCTTAGCTCTGATGTAAAAACATGACACACTTATGTTCTAGAACGAGAAATATGATTTGTTCATATGCTTCACTGATTACACTATTAAAATGTAATTCATTCGCTTCGATTTGTACTTTGTTAGTCTTAGAATAACGTTATATTTATGTTATTAGTCTAATAAAGTTTATTTGGATGTTTTGTAGGGTTTTGGAGTGAATTGGAGCATTCGAGAGTGTTTGGGAGTATTCGGAAGAGAAATCGGGACAAAGGAGCAAAATTGGTCAAACTTGACAAGGATGTCCGGACACATGTCTGGACACCCCCTAGTGATGCAAGCATGTTCGGACATGTGTCCGGACACCCTGAGAAACTTCAAAGGCTCAAATCAAGAACAAAATCAGGAAGTCCGGACACGTGTCCAGACACCTTTGGGAATGTGACAATGTCCAGACACCTTGGACAACTTCTGCAAGCTTATTCCAAACCTTGAGTAGAGTGTCCGGACACGTGTCCGAACACCCCTGGGAATTGATACAGCGTCCGGACACATGTCCGGACAGCCTACGGAGATCTAATTTTTTTATGTAATTTTAAACCTATAAATACTTCCTTGTAAACCCTAATTCGGGGTGTTGAGTTTTAGATGTTATCTTTAGAATTACAGAGAGTATTAGAGAGTTTTTATATTGTCTTCTTTCATTAGATTAATAATATTCTTGTCTTTGATTTCATTGCTTTCAATACAAACTTTAGATTTCATTATGTTCATGAGTAGCTAATCATCTTTCTTGGCAAGGAACGTGAAGATTGTCCGGGAATTGATGATTTGACAAGGTATTCAATTGGGCTTTCTCGTTTCATCTTTTAAATAATGAATCTTTCTTTTCTTCATTCTTTTTCTTTCGAAATCAAGGGTTTGTGATCATATCTTTGAGTGTTCATGTGCGACGTTGATCTCGTATGGGTGTTGTTTAGATCCCTGATATGAATGCTTCGAATCTATTTTCTAAAGATACTGAATAAAGTTGAGATAGATTCTAAATTGATTTTAACCGCAAAATCTTCCGATTCAATGACATAAGTTATTGTTGTTGTTGAATTGAGTTACGAATAAATACCTTGGGAAATTATCATTCTACCGAGCAATTTAATCGTTCTTAGCCAAGATCTTCTTTTACTTAGTAAAACCCTTATTTTTATTTAATCATTAGATAAACAATCTTTTCAAACCAAATCATTCTTATTTCTTATTTTTGAGGTTATTCTTTGAGTTTTTGTTCGTTTAAAGAGAGTTTCCTTTGGACACCAACCGTCTTCCCTGTGGATCGACCTCGGACTCCTCCGAGTATTACTACATCGCGGCCATGCAATTGCGGATCATATCGCACTTTCTGGAAACGATCAATTTTTGGCGCCATTGTTGGGGAAGGCACAGCTTTGGCATACAGGAAGTGAACTTTGGGCACGCTAATTTGCAAAAGCAAAAGCAAATAAAAATAAACGCAATAGCAAATTGCAAAAGCAAAAACAAAAGGAAATAGCCTTGTCATTCCTTTACAACAACGAAGGGATCTCACGCTTCACGTGGTAATTTAGTTCCATCCCTTTTATGTGCAAGCATATTAGGTCTTTTTGCTAGGATTGATTGTTTTTAGTTTTCTAGGTTTTTATTTCTTTGATTTATTTAGAGTGGGTAGGTGTTTAATGGAGATTTAGGATCGGTGCTAATTGCAAATTGGTGGTAAATATCCTGTGGAGATCGGAGGTAGGTTGGAAATCGGTGGTTGGGGATTGTGATTTGTTTGTTGAGGCGTGGTATGCCTACCTCATTTGTGCATTGCATGCTTGGTTGGGTCTGGGATACAATAGGTAGACTCGCTTCTATAGACCCCAACCCACTAGATACCATGGCTGACCCACAAACTATCGTAGCTGGTAATGATGGCAATGGGAATGTTAACGCTCAGATTGTTGGAGTTGCTCCGGCACCTCCTCCTCGGTCTCTTCGAGATTATATGAACCCTGTCAAACAAAGTCCACCGTCATGTATTGTCTTACCAGCTCACCAACAAACCATGAACTTTAAATCGGGTATGTTCCAACTCTTGCAACAATTTCACGAGTTAGAGTCTGAGAATCTGTACCGCCACATCTAGGACTTCGAGGAAGTCTGCCTCATGTACCATGACAACAGTTGTCCTGCTGAGGTGCTTCGCCTCAAGCTTTTCCCATTTTCTCTGAAGGATAATGCCAAGATATCACTAAACTCCTTAAGGCCTCTGTCTATCACTACTTGGATCCAGCCTCAAGCTGAGTTTTTGCGTAAATTCTTTCCTAAACACCGTACTAAAGCGATTTGTCGCAACATCTCTCAGTTTGCCTCGCACGAGGAGGAGACTTTTTTTCACTGTTAGGAGCGTTATAAGACATTGCTGAATTCTTGCCCCCACCATGGTTTTGAGTCTTTTCGAGTCATTAATACTTTCTATTCATCTTTGATGCCACAACTTAAGTGGTTAGTAAAGACTATGTGTGCTGGAGAATTTTATGACAAATCTCCCGATGAAGCTTTCAGGTATTTTGATTATCTAGCTGATACTACTAGGGATTGGGCCACTACAAGGATGAGAAACATCGAGTCCCAACCTACTGAAAGAGCTAGTGGGAAGTTTACTTTGAGTCCGGTGGATGATGTTAATGCCAAGCTTAGTGCATTTGTTAACACTTTGACCAAGCAAATAGAGGCACTAACACTCAAGCAAGTGCAAAGCGTCTCTGTTGATCCACCTGCTCCACAGCCCTGTAGTGTATGTGATAATACTTCCCATATAACCAATAAATGCCCCATGATCCTTGCTTTTAGGGAGGTTTTGCATGGTCAAGCTAATGCAGTTGACCAGTTTAGAAATCCGTATCCACACCAAGGGGGCCAAGGGAACCCTTACTCGGGAACTTACAATCCAGGGTGGCGCAATCACCCTAACCTTAGTTGGGGGGCCAATGGCAACACTGCTCCAAACCAATATCAAGTGCCACCTCAACAGTACCAAGCTCTATCACAGCCCTACACAACACCACCACAAGCCTCCACATCTTACCAAGCACCCCATAAGCAGCCACTCGAGGAAAGTTTGTCACAATTTATGCAAATGCAAAGTGGTTTGAATAACAACATTCAAAAATTCATGCAAACACAAGGTGGGGTAAATGTGAGGGTTGACAAGACTTTGGAGCAACAAAGTCGCACTCTCGATGACATAAAGAGTCAGCTGACTCTACTGACGCAGACTTTGACTACTCCCGAGAAGGGACGTTTCCCAGCTCAACCCCAGCCTAATCCTACTAGGCAAGCACACATGAATGAGGGTATTCTTGACCCTACTACATCCCACGCGCAGGTTCATGCTATCACTACTCTACGAAGTGGAAAAATCATTAAAAATCCAAACACCACTTTTAAGGTCAGTGACTCAATGGGTAATGGGGTGGATAACCTAAGAGAAAAGTCTAGCACATCCAAGAGAGAGAAAGAGAAAGTTGTTGAAGTTGAAAAACTTGAAGAGAGTGAGAAAGATGTGTTATCTCATGCACCATTCCCTTATAGATTGAATAGACCCAAACATGAATTAATAAATTCTGAAATCTATGAGTTGCTTAAACAGGTCAAGATAAACATCCCTCTCCTTGATGCTATAAAACAGATTCCCTCTTATGTGAAGTTTTTAAAAGACTTATGTAATGTCAAAAGGAGGTTGCATGTTAAAGGGGATGTTTTGTTGGCTGAGCAAGCCAGTGCTATCTTACAGTCTAAGGTCACTACTACCAAGTATAAGGACCCCGGTCATCCAACCATCTCTTGTATGATTGGAAATCATAAAATCGACCATGCTTTACTTGATTTGGGAGCTAGTGCCAACTTACTCCCTTACTCTGTCTATCAACAGCTGGGTTTGGGAGAGTTACATCCCACTCGGATCACTCTTGAGCTCGCTGATCGGTCTATTCGGGTGCCTAGGGGTATGGTGGAGGATGTGCTCATCTAGGTTGATAAGTTTTACTTTCCTGTGGACTTTATCGTTATTGACACTCAACCTATAGTGAGCCCTAATGCTCAAGCTCCAATTCCAGTCATTTTAGGAAGACCCTTCCTAACTACATCTAATGCCCTAATTGATTGCAGGAATGGGGTCATGAAACTGTCTTTCGGTAATTTGACTGCTGAACTGAACATCTTTAATGTGAGCAAACAGTTGGGTGAGTGTGAATATGTAAGGCAAATAAACTTTATTGACACCTTAGTGGACAACCGTTTGGAGAGCGAGTGCATCAAAGGTCAAATAGAACAAACGTTGGTGATGAATAAGACCTATGGCCGGTTAGAATGTGACCAATTTGAGTGTACCCAAACAGTGAGTGACAAGGTGAAGGTATGGCAATGCTTACGAGTAGCTCAGTGGGCCCCTTATTTTGAACCACCTCCTAATTGAAGACCAGCAATCCTTGGTAGTGTATAATAATTATGTTAGTTATTTTTAGGTTTTTGTTAGCTTCTAGGTTTTTATTTTATTTGTAGAGTTTCCTCTTAGTTGGGGGGATGTCGTACCTAGTCTTTCTTCCCCAGCGTCTTTGGTTATTCTCCTTATTTTTTAGCATTGAGGACATTGCATGATTTTAGTTGGGGGGAGGAGAACTAGTTCTAGTAGTTTTCATTTTGTCTTGTTTTGAATTTTTTTTGCAAAAATTAAAAAAAAAAGTTTTCTTTGGATAATTTGTGAATTTGATCTTGATGTATTGATGGATATTCTGATTAGCTGTGATATAATAGATGAATGTTCTTTGGTTTGAGTGGATGATTAGGAGTACTGTGCTCCAATGCTTGCCTAAATTACTAAACATGCAAGTTTTATTGATAAATTCTTCTTGATTTACACTGCGAATCATGATGGCAGGTTTAATCTCATCTACCCCATTTTTCCTATTAGAGCTTAATTATTGTGCAGCTAATCATATCATTTTAAGTGATCATGTCTATGATGTTTAGTGTATGAATGCCTATAGATCAATTTGAATGCAATCTTGAAGGTTGAAATATTTAATGCTAATGCAGGGTGATGAATGTATTATGACTTTTTGAGTTGTCCTTTTAACCTTAACATAACTGTTAGAGTTTATCTAAGATACATGGCTTAGGAGAATGACATTTGTTTGCATCATCATTACATTAGATTTCAACTTTGGTTGTTGAGTAATCCGGATCCATGAATGAGTGGAGATTTATACCTTGTGAGCTTTAAAGCCATAACATTTTTCTGAGTGTTTACATTTGCTCTGAATAAATTCTTTCATATCTCTTTTATTCAATAGCTTCATTACTTTTGGTTTGATTTATATGTTAAACTGTTTTGAGTATTTGAAAGTTAGGAACTCAATGTGATTGAGTGTGCACACTTTTGGAGATGAAACTAGGCCATTTTTCTTATTTTGAGATACAGATTTTCTTGTTGAAATAATTCCCTTGAAACCTTCTTGAGCCTATACTTGATTAATTTCTGCTTGATTACACCAATACCAAAGTATTTCCCCATATAAGAATACAAGTATCTTCATTTGTTAGAAGTTGAGTTAAAAATAAAGAAGGGTGATATGTTTGTGGTGAGATTGTGAAAAAGAAAAGTTAGCAAAGAAAGCAAAAGAAGGGAAGTACAAGAAAAAATAAAATAAAGAGGTTGGATGTTTGAACAGAAAAAAAAAAAAAAAAAAAAAGAGAACAAAATATTAAATGAAATTGGGGAATTGGAAATGTGTACTGGTTTTTCATTGCATGTCTTGATCACGCATGTTTTAAGCCAATTATCTTTTCCTTTTCTAACCTATACCTCTTCGCCATGTTTTAACCTTGAAAGTCCTTGTTGATTCAAAGTGTGCATGACAGGTGTTTTTTAGTTATTAAGTTCAGTTCATATACTTTTGAATGCTCGATCAGTTTTTACATTGAATATTTCTTGATGAAGCTATGCTAAGTTGGATACACTTTCATTTTATCGGTTCTTGTAATCGGATTGCTCTCTTGTTTCCCTATGCATTTCCTCTTAAGGATGAGCTTTCCATTGTGAGTATCCTGAGTTTTTGTTATTTGTGAGTGTATGCCTGGTGAGGTTTTGAATCAAAGCTTTAAGGTTCAGATTACTTGATTTCTTTTGTTGATCTATGGTGTTTTGATGATTATACACTTGTACTGAATCCCTTCTATGTTATTGGAGATATGTTTTAACGCTTATGTTAAAGTTTAAGATGAGTTGGGATTTAGTGATTCATTTTGACCCCTGCATGGTATTAACTGTTCTAACTACTTTTGAGTGCAGGATGGTTGTGATGTTTGTGGGTATCATCACTGGAAACCATCACGAGACTATACTCGTCCACTAGGGGAACCTAGGGGTTCAAAGGCTTGACGTATAAGTTAAATGCATCTGTGATCCCTACGAAAGTGGAGTCTTATTTCATCTAGAGTTTAGAAGTTTTGCTAGGGTCTAGCAAAAGTTAAGTTGGAGGGTGTGATTACACTATTAAAGTGTAATTCATTCGCTTCGATTTGTACTTTGTTAGTCTTAGAATAACGTTATATTTATGTTTTTAGTCTAATAAAGTTTATTTGGATGTTTTGTAGGGTTTTGGAATAAATTGGAGCATTCGGGAGCATTCGGAAGAGAAATCGGGACAAAGGAGCAAAATTGGTCAAACTTGACAAGGATGTCCAGACACACGTCTGGACAACCCCGAGTGATGCAAGCATGTCCGGACATGTGTCCGGACACCCTGAGAAACTTCAGAGGCTCAAATCAAGAACAAAATCAGGAAGTCCGGACACGTGTCCGGACACCTTTGGGAATGTGACAATGTCCGAACACATGTCCAGACACCTTGGACAACTTCTGCAAGCTTATTCCGAACCTTGAGTAGAGTGTCCGGACACGTGTCCGGACACCCCTGGGAATTGATACAGTGTCCGGACACCCTACGGAGATCCAATTTTTTTATGTAATTTTAAACCTATAAATACTTCCTTGTAAACCCTAATTCGGGGTGTTGAGTTTTAGACGTTATCTTTAGACTTACAGAGAGTATTAGAGAGTTTTCATATTGTCTTCTTTCATTAGATTAATAATATTCTTGTCTTTGATTTCATTGCTTTCAATACAAACTTTAGATTTCATTATGTTCGTGAGTAGCTAATCATCTTTCTTGGCAAGGAATGTGAAGATTGTCCAAGGATTGATGATTTGACAAGGCATTCAATTGGGCTTTCTCGTTTCATCTTTTAAATAATGAATCTTTCTTTTCTTCACTCTTTTTTTTTCGAAATCAAGGGTTTGTGATCATATCTTTGAGTGTTCATGCGCGACGTTGATCTCGTATGGGTGTTGCTTAGATCCCTGATATGAATGCTTCGAATCTATTTTCTAAAGATATTGAATAAAGTTGAGATAGATTCTAAATTGGTTTTAACCGCAAAATCTTCCGATTCAATGACATAAGTTATTGTTGTTGTTGAATTGAGTTACGAATAAATACCTTGGGAAATTATCATTCTACCGGGCAATTTAATCGTTCTTAGCCAAGATCTTCTTTTACTTAGTAAAACTCTTATTTTTATTTAATCATTAGATAAACAATCTTTTTAGACCAAATTATTCTTATTTCTTATTTTTGAGGTTATTCTTTGAGTTTTTGTTTGTTTAAAGAGAGTTTCCTTTGGACACCAACTATCTTTCCTGTGGATCGACCTCGAACTCCTCCGAGTATTACTACGTCGTGGCCGTGCAATTGCGAATCATATCGCACTTTCTGGAAGCGATCATTCACAACAAGTTATGTATTTTTCCACGAGTATTAATGTCACGATGTATCTATCCCCTTTATGATATTATGATATGCCTTATAGTATTATGCCATTGTATGCTTATGACAAGCTATGTTATGCCATACATGATCATGTTACATTTTGCATATCACTCCTATGATACTATGTCCAAAATGTTATAACATGTCATTATGAAAGCTTACGATATAATATTTTGATATGATGCTTATGCTACCTATGTTTTCAAATCTACACTTTATACGTTTCAGAGAATGATGATATTGATGTGTCTAATGTTATATGACGAGCTAAGATGTACGCCTATAAGTTTATGATATGTTATGCTAATGACAAGCTATGTCATGCTCTACAAGATCATGCTATGACATGTCTGCCTCTCTTTTTTAACATTATATTTTAGAAATGATAAAATGTTTTAATACGAAAGCCTATGCCACCTGTGTTTTTAAGCTTATGCTTATACGTCACTAAGTTCATGCCATATATACATAAATGCACCTCTATTGTCATGTACATTAAATAGAAATGTTAGTCCATGGTATTTTATGCTCGTGCATCGTTGTTATTCACTAAGCATTAACTTACGCTTTTTTAAATGTTTTTAGGTAATCAAATTGGGAGGCCTTAGAGGAAGGCCCATTACATGGATATCTAGACTGCGGCCCATGGGCTTTATGTTATGTACTGATATTGGGCTGAACCCTTAATGTTTTGTAAACTTATAATAGTATACATTTGCGGTGGCCTTGCACTAGGCCTATATGTATGTTTATGTTTTGGGATTAGGCACAGCTTTGGCATGTATGACACGTATTATTTAAAGTTTGTAAGTTTTAAAATTTGCAACTCTGTATCATTGTAAATGATCACACACAGGTGTTTAACCGGTTTATGTAATGCGGCTTGGGATAGCCTTGCTACTAGCTGGTTATGTACCCTAAATCCGGATAGGCCAAGTTATGGGGCGTGGCATATATATATATATATATATACATATATATAATAATATTGTTGATTCCTATAAGATTAATATCTTTGGGAGTATGTGGAGGTTTTGCTTACAGGTTAATGACCTGTGCGACCACTTTCGCTTAAGATAGTGTTAATGACACCTGATTAGGAGTGGATGTCACAGATTGATATCAAAACTGAGGTTTAAGACCAAAGCACTATTGTGGAGTTGTCTTTAAGCCAAGGTTTACAACTGAGGCTATGTTGTGGAGTTAGTGTCTAGAGTTGCAGTGGAATATAGGGTGGTGTTGTGTCGGTATAAGTTGGTAGGCTTATGTAGGTCATATATTTTGCGTGTTAATTCAAGATTAATGCAGTGATAATGGCCCAAAGGGATCCACCAAAGGGAGTTGAGGAGGAAGTGTCATCAACTTTAGTTCAAGGGCAGCGACGCCAAGAAGGGGCGTTCAAAATCCACCAGATGCAATTGATAGAGTCGCTAATGTTCTAACTCAATACATTGAATATCAATCCACTAGACCGGAGCCGAGAACTAGTACATTGCACGAACAATTCATAAAACTAAATCCTTCAGAGTTCACAAAGCCAGCCGATCCATTGGTGGCAACAGAGTGGTTAAAAAAGCTAAAGGTAATCTTTGAGGTAATGGCTGTGGCAGATGAGCAGAAGCTGATGTTGGCTACGTTCATGTTGAAAGGTGAAGCTCAAAATTGGTGGGGGGCAATGAGACGTATAATGGGTTCTCAAGGTGGTGGAGTACCGATTACATGGCAGCAATTTGTAGAGGTATTTAATGAACAATACTTTCCACTCATTTATAGATATCAAAAAGAGTAAGAATTGATATCTCTAAAATAAAGAAAGATGACGGTGTCAGAATATGAAGAACAGTTTACAGCTTTGTCATGGTTTGCACCTAACTTAATGCGTACTAAAGATGCTAAAAGCAGGAGGTTTCAACATGGGTTAGAATTGAGCATACGATCACGGGTATCAATTCTTGAAATGGTGAGGTATGCCGACCTAGTGAATAAAGCAAAAATTATGGAGCAAGATGTAAAAGAATTGTCAGCTAGAAAAGAACAATTCAAAAAGGGAAAGTTTGATGCGGGGGCTGAAATGTCGAGTTAGAGATCATCAGAACCTATAAAATTTGGTAGACAGGGAAGATCACAGCCGAGTAGAACGGGGAGTCCCAAATCTAGAAGTTCCAGAGGTCGGGGACCCTTGAAACCTTCGGTAAGATCAGCAACCTCAGGGATTTCTAAGGTTAGAATTGGAGGACTTACTTGTTACAGGTGTGGGGTAGAAGGATATATTGTTAGGGATTGTTTAGTGCCTTGGAGTGATAAATGCTACCAGTGTGGAAAACGGGCCATATAGCAAGACATTATACGCAAGGCTCTATACCGACTTCCTATGTGGATAGTGTGGTTGGTGGTGGAAGAGGGACGACTGGGAGTGCGCAATGTGGACTTGGGACTACCTCTAAACCACAAACTTAAGCTCAGGTATATGCAATGACCCAATGGGATGCTCAGGCTACACATATGATAGTAACAAGTATGATATATGTGGCTGATAGGGATGCTTAAGTATTGTTAGATCCTAAATCTACACATTCTTTTGTGTTTATTACTTTTAATGAGCATCTACAACCATATACATCTATGGCACAACATTTTCTTATTTCTACAACTATAAGGGATGTGGTACTGGTGAAAGTAGTGTATTAGGACTGTTTGGTGAAAATTGGGAAGGAAGAGTTAAAGGTGGATTTGATTCCTTTGGCAATTCATGATTTTGATATGATATTAAGTATAGACTGTCTAGCATCTTATCATGCTTCCATTGATTGTTCAAGAAGGAAGTTATTTTTCAAATGCCAAATGAATTAGAGTTCAGATTTCAAGGTAAAGGGAAGTAGTTCCAATGTATTTAATATCAGTTGTAGTAGCTTGACAACTATTACAAAAGGGGTATAAGAGATATCTAGCTCAGGTGATTGATACTACTAAAGTTGACTTGAAGCCATCAAATATCCTAGTGGTATAAGATTTTGTAGATGTATTTCCAAATGAGCTACCAAGGATTGTGCTTGATCGGGAGGTGGAGTTTTCTATTGAATTATTACCGAGAATAACTCTGATCTTCATTACACCTTACAGAATGGCTCCATCAGAATTAAAAGAATTAAAAATACAATTACAAGATTTGTTAGATCGGGGGTTCATTCAGCCAAGTGTGTCACCGTGGGAAGCTCCTATGTTGTTTGTGAAGAAGAAAGATGGAATCATGAGGCTTTGTATTGAGTATTGGCAGCTGAATCAAGTAAGAGTGAAGAACACATATCCTTTACTGCGTATTAATGACATGGTTGATCAACTGGAAGGAGCCAAAGTATTCTCTAATATTGATTTGAGATCTAGTTATCATCAATTGAAGGTGAATGACAGTGATGTATCGAAAACAGCTTTTCATACTTGATATGGGCACTACGAGTTCTTGGTGATGCCATTTGGTGTGACTAACGCTCCAACTATATTCATGGATTTAATGAATTGGGTATTTCAACCTTTTTCTCGATTCATTTGTTATTGTATTCATTAATGACATACTAGTGTATTCACACAGTAAGAAAGAACATTAGGAGCATTTGAGACTTGTACTACAGACTTTGAGAAACAAACAATTATACATCAAATTCGGAAAATGTGAGTTTTGGCTTGACAGCGTGGTATTTTTGGGATATGTAATTTCTAATGAGGGAATTTGTATTGATCCAAAGAAGATCGAAGTAATAATAAATTGGGAGCAATTGAAGAATGTCTCAAAAATTGAAAGTTTCTTGGGGTTAGCTGGTTACTACAGGAGATTTATTCAAAGATTTTCAATTATTACTAT
The DNA here is from genome assembly GCA_033060915.1 of Euryodendron excelsum. Classification (NCBI taxonomy): domain Eukaryota; kingdom Viridiplantae; phylum Streptophyta; class Magnoliopsida; order Ericales; family Pentaphylacaceae; genus Euryodendron; species Euryodendron excelsum. The sequence continues at coordinate 11,661,496 of CM065395.1, read as the reverse complement.
ACCATTAACTAAATTGACTCATAAGGATGTGAAATTTGAATGGTATGATGAATGTGAACGTAGTTTTCAAGAATTAAAGACAAAGTTGACAACAGCTCTAATGTTGACCATTCCTTCAGGGAAGGGAGATTTTGTGATTTATAGTGATGCTTCTCATCAAGGTCTTGGTTGTGTGTTAACGCTAGCAGGTAGAGTTGTTGCCTATGCTTCCAGACAGTTGAAGACTCACAAGAGGAATTATCTTATTCATAATTTCGAGCTGGCAGTAGTTATGTTTGCTCTGAAATTGTGGAAACATTATCTGTATCGTGAGTCATGTGAGATATACACTGATCATCAGAGTTTGAAGTATTTGTTTATTCAAAGATATTTGAATGCAAGACAAAGGCGATGGATGGAATTGATTAAAGATTATGAATGTGTCATTCATTATCATTAGGGAAGAGCTAATGTTGTGGTTGATGCTTTAAGTCAAAAATTCTCAAGGAGATTGGCATCTTTTTAATGTCATCGGGCAAAAGTGTTTGCCAAACTGACTTCTTTGGTGGTAGAATTTGAAAGAATAGAAATTAATGTAGTGTTGGCACAGTTTCGAGTAAGACCTTTATTGCTTGAACAAATTCAAGAATTGCAAACTTAAGATTCACAATTGGAGAAAATCAAAAAGCAAGTAAAGGATGGAATGAGAGCTGACCTCTCCATACATGAAGATGGTACATTGATGTTTGGGACTCGTTTTTGTGTACCAAACAATTTAGCTTTGAAGAAAGAGATTTTAGAAGAGGCACATCAATCCGTATATGCTATGCATCCAAATAGTACAAAGATGTATCGAGATCTTTGAGAAGTGTATTGGTAGCTTAGTATGAAAAGAGAGATTGCCGAGTTTGTTGCTAAGTGCTTAATTTGTCAACATGTGAAGGCAGAACATTAGAAGTTGACAGATTTATTGCATCCTTTTCCTATTCCACAGTGGAAGTGGGAGCACATAACTATAGACTTGGTGGTGGGATTACCCAAAACCCAAAGTGGATTTAATTCTGTTTAGGTGATCTTTGATAGGTTGACTAATTCGGTTCATTCCTACTAGTTAAAAGTACATATACTCTTGACAGGTATGCTAAGTTATATGTTGATGAGATTGTGAGGTTACATGGTGCTCTAGTGTTTATAGTTGCAGACAGGGATCCAAGATTTACTTCTAGATTTTGGTCCAGTTTACAACAAGCTATGGGTACAACTTTGAAGTTCAGTACGACATTTCATCCTTAAACTGACGGTCAGTCAAAGAGGATTATTTAGACTTTGGAGGATATGTTGAGAGCTTGTGTACTTGAGTTTAAAGGTAGTTGGGAAGACCACATAGCTTTAATAGAGTTTGCTTGTAGCAACAGTTATCAATCTAGTATTAGGATAGCACAATTTAAAGCTTTGTACGGACGTCGATGCCAAACTCCAGTATGTTGGAGTGAGGTGGGAGAGAGATAGTTGTTGGGCCTTGAGATGCTTTAAGATACAACTGAGAAGATTAAAATTGTTCCAGGACACTTGAAAGTAGCACAAAGTATGCAGAAAAGCTATGTCGATAATAGAAAAAGAGAATTAGAGTTTGAAGTTAATGGTTACGTATTTTTGAAAGTATATTCATGGAAGGGTATTTTGAGATTTGGGAAGAAAATCAAATTGAGTCCAAGATACATTGGACCTTATACGATTGTTGAAAGAGTTGGCATGACAACTTATCAATTGTACTTGCATGATGTTTTTCATGTTTTTATGTTGAGGAAGTATATGTTGAATCCTTCTCATGTGTTACCTAGGCAACCAATAGAGTTGAAAGATGATTTGAGATATATTGAAGAACCTGTTCAGATACTAGATCATAGAGAGCAAGTTCTATGTAACAAGGTAATACCATTGGTGAAAAAGTTGTGGAAGAGTCATACAGTGGAGGAGACTACATAGGAGAGTGAAGACACAATGAGAAAACAGTATACATATATATTTCAACCTATTAAGTGAATTTCGGGATGAAATTCTTAAAGGAGGGAAGAATTGTAAGACCCGACATTGTTTAGTATCATGTTTAGTTTAATTGTATACATTCTAATATGTGATTATACTAATTGAGGAGTTTGATTAGCTTGATTGAGTGAGAACATGCCATTTTGGGGGAGGGAGGAAGAATTATTATTTTTGTGAGCATTTCATATAGGTCAGCTGCTGAGCTTTGCTGATCTCAAGTTGGCACCATCATTCTTAGTGGCTTTTTCTTGAGTCTTTCCTTTAGGAGATCAGCACTACCATACGTAGTAGGCTGATCTTGATTTGGAGACTGCAGAATCATTATCTCACAGTAATCATAATTAATTATCATAAGTGTGATTAATTATGTTAATCATGTAGATTAGTAAAGTGCTAAGTGTGCATGTGTTTGCTTGACACCTAGGTGCGTGACTCACTTATGTGACATAAGGTGTGTGCTTGTTGCTAGCAATGGTGCATGTGTGACATGTGGAGCATTAGATATAAGTTGTATCTATCTTGGTTTTAAGTCAAGAGAAGTAAGAGAGGAGTTGGTGTAGAGGAAAAATGTTAAGTGAGAACGAAAGTGAGAGAAAAGAAAGAAAAAGGAAGAAAAGAAGAGGGAAGTGCAATGGAAAGCATGTGTGATTATTTCTTGAGGTGAGAATCTTATGTTCATGCTTGTTTTATTGTATTTTGTGGTTTTTACATGTGTCTATGTCATTTCATGCCATAGTGGTGAATTGGAGGTGAGATGTGGAGAAATATTTAAGGTTTTTAGGTAAAAGCCTTGAATCTTACATGTTGTTTGTGGTTTTAATGTGTGGAGTCTTGTTGTGGCCTTAAAATGTCATTTTAGGTCATTAAAGAGTTTGTGGTTGTGTTGGTATGGTATGGTAAGCTTTGGAGTTAGATCGGCAGATGTTATTGTCGAACCACAAGGGTGTTCTGGTTGGCAGGATGGTCCCTAGTGTCGTCCTGACAACAAGCTCCTAGACGAAGGTTGGCAGTTTGCCTTCTCTGGTATGCAATTTTCCTTCTCTAGTCAATTAGACAGTAAGAAGATTATCCTAACGATAGGTCAAAGGATGATACTTTCTATCAAGGTTAGCACTTTCCATCATAGTCGACATGTTCTGTAAAGTAACGTTCTTCTGGTTGTCCTAACAATATTTAGGACTATCCTGATGGTTAGAATGTTTGCCTTAGAGTACATTTGTACTTTGCATTACATCGAGAAGGGTTTAACATGTCACATTTTATGTATTGATTATGCATTATAACAATTACTTCATTAAGTTTGATGTGGTGGTGTGTGACAGGTTCGAAAGCAAAGCAAAGCAAAGCACTTCGGCACAATCAAAAAGGTGACTCGATTGTGGTTGTAAAGCGATAACAGGTGGGGATTTAAGATAATCTTATTCATATTAAATTGGATGTCTTATTATCTATATTTATGGTGATTGGTGGCTTATGAGGTGATATTTGCATACCATATATATTGTGTGCATAATTTGCATTTCACGGAGAAGGTTTAGCAGAGTGGGGGCTAACCTAAGGTGGTCATGGTGGACTAACCTAATAGGGTATCACGGTGGATATCTTTTGGTAACAAGGCATCGATATAATGGGCCAATGTTATCATAAATAGCGCTCTCATTTGTGGTGTATCATACATTGCATCACATGAGAAGATATTACATTTCAGTGGTGGTTTATCTAGTGGTGGATTATTTATTGATTATCTGCCATTCAATCATTATGAATTTGATTATTTTTGTGAGCACATGGATATCTAGCTCACGCCCACATAGAATGTTTTGCAGGATGTTTGGAGATGTCCAGTTTGTTGTAGAGGTTGGGGTTGAATTAGGGAGTTTCGAAAAGCTCTTTCTATGATGTCGGTAGTTTGTCTCTGTGATGTTGGCAATTTGTCTCACAAACATAATAACTCTTGGAGTTTTGTTTATCTCTACTCTTGTATTAGTATGAGTTATATTCAGAGGATTGTAATATGGTGATAAATGATTGTTGATATATATATATATATAATGTTGTTGATTCTTATAAGATTTATATCTTTGGGAGTATGTGAAGGTTTTGCTTACAGATTGGTGACATATGCAATCACGTTCGCTTAAGATGATGTTAATGATGTCTAATTAGAAGTGGACGTGACAAAATAAATATGGGGCTGGTTGATTTCAAGTATTGTTATCTATGCAAAATAGAAGTTACATCAAAAGCTTCGTTCTTTTGCTGGTTAGCTCTGTTGGGGAAATTGAAAACAAAGATTATGCTAGCCAATGCTAGCCAACAGATCTTGCTTGGCTCCAGGATCATACATCCTTTGTATTCTTTGTATAAAGTTTCCTGAGTCTGCAGATCATCTTCTTTTGTTCTGCAGTTTCCCTTGTGAAGTGTGGTCAGAAATTTTGGATTAGTGGGGTCTTCAATGGGTTTGCCCTATGAACTTAAAAGGCTCTCATGGATTGGTGGTTTGGTTTCAGTTTCACTAAGGTCAAGAAGACCATACGGCATTCTTTGTTTGTGTCAGTAATCTGGAAGTTGTGGCTAGCTAGGAATGACTCCATCTTCAATCATCCCCAGCCAATCTACTCTAAGGTAATCGAAACCATCAAATTATCCTTTGCTTTCTGGATTAAGGCAGAGATGCATAACGAAGCAATCAACGTCAATGACTTTATTTATTGTATACAATGTGTCTGCCCTTGATTGTAGTGTTTTGTTGGCTTCTTGCCAGCTTGTTTTCCTTTTCTTTTTGTTCTTGAGCGCTAGGCTGATAGTTTCCTCTCCTGCCAAGCTGTTGCTTGTCCAGTTGCGGATTCTTTCCTGTATTCCTCCTTCTCTTTGAATAAATTTGATGTGTTAGAATTGTTTTTAAAATTTATTTAGATTCAACCTTATACGTACTCACTCCCCGCTTCAACTTATATTTCAGATTATCTCTAATGGCGAGTATCAAAGTGTAGAGCTTCGGGTGCTAGCGAACTCCCAGCAAGAACCCAGAATCTCAATTGTTGAATTTTTCGACTTGGATAAACGGGATGAGTCTCATTGCTACGGACCTTTTCCAGAGTTGTTAACGCCGGAGATACCAGCTTTGTATAGAAACTTCACCGTGAAACAGTTCAATTATCTACAGAAGTGTTGGAAAGCAAGTCTCTTGTAGAGAGACTTATGCACTGAAGTAAGAATTTTTAGGGTGTGCCTGTTTGTGTGCTTGAATGGGGTGATCTGTTTTCTATAATTGATTGATTGAGGTACTTTGTTGTGTTGTTGCTTGAAGTATTTTGTCTGGCGGACCAACAAAATTATTCAGTGCTTAGTAATGATTTTATTCTTAATATTTATTTGGGTTAAGTAGTTACACTTTACCCTCATTATGGTATGTGCGAAAATCATATTACCCCCATTTAGACTTATTTGTAAAGTGGATAAAATCACAACAGATTTGGTAAAATGACAAAAACTTCTCCTACAAAGGATAACCATTTATTTTAGGTAGCAATTATGAACGTGCGTTTCATGTGATTTCTTTTGTTTGGAAATTCATGTTATGAGCTATTTAAGAAGAGATCATGCCACTTTTCATGGTCTTGATAAGCTAGTACATGTTGGTATACAAAAAAATTTTAAAATTTTAAATCACATAAAATTTCTAACTTCAGTTTCATTAATTTTAATAATTTTCATAATAAAAATGCGGTTAAAAACAAAAGAATGTGAGTAAAACCAAATGTTGCAAAGGAAAAAGAACCAAAAAAATGTGACAGATAAATGTAAATGAATATGCAATAACTAACCAAAGGAAGGAGATATAAGAAACAATGAGTCGTTGTAGTTATTAAAGTTTAACAGTGTTTGAACTCTAATTATAATTAACTACACATATATTTAGTGATAGTAATAGTTGATTAATATGTTGATAATGCAATAAAATGTTGTAATATATTCATCCTAAACCAACAAAAAAGTTTTTTTTTTTTTTTAAACCCGAACTTTTGTTCTTTTTTGGTATGATAGAAGAGTTTTACATGTGGTACAAAAATTTAAAATATTGTATATCATGATTGTGAGGGATGTGGCAAACAACTGGGGATTCTTTTTTTTTTTTTTTTTTTTTTTGAATAATTGATGAGTGATAACAGTAATTGAAAGAAGTTTGAATAGTTTGGGATACAAAACCATACATATACATCTATTCTAATATTCTAATATATAAAAGGAAAAATCCCATTTGGTGCTTGCCTACTTTTGAAGTTGTATCACGCAGTGTGATATTTTAAAATCTCCAAATTTGTCTTTTAAAAACTAATTTATTACAATTATAATAACTTCTATATTCAATGACTGTAAGGGTAAACATGAAAGTTTAAAAATAACATAACTGCTCCACATCCTTATCTTTCTAATGTAGCACTTTCTAATGGCTACAATTATTCAATCCTTTTGGACTCTACGCCTTCAACCCAACTCAACAAATCAAAAAATCATCATCCAATGGTGTTGGCTATAAACATGGTGAAAAATGAAGAAGCACTGTTATTTTCTAATTTTTTGTATTATTTTGTAAACACGCTAAAAAGTTGCACACACATCGTGTGTGCCCACCCTCTAGTGTATATATAGCACAAATTTCTCAATTTTTGAAAATTAAATAGAGTGATAAGGCAAAAGAATAACTTCTCAAAACCAGGTAGACTTCTGAATATAAAAATAGATCATGAACAAAATATGAATGAATAGACTATATTATTCATAAAAAAAATCATACATGATTTTAATTTTCTCTTTTCCTTAGTCTTGGCCTAAACAAAGGATGAGTAAAAATACAATGAACAAACAAAGTAAAAAAGGATAAAATGTTTACCTGGATGGAGAAGAAGTTTATGCAGAATTCCTTGTGAAGAGTAAAAACAGATGCAATAGCAATAGAGAAAATATTTGCTTATATATATAGATGGGAATGACTGGTTGAATGCAAGAAGAGTCATGTCCTTTTTCGCATTATGACGATTAGAGAAAAAGTGAGGTTGTAACCGTTTTTAAATTGTGGTTTAGTTTAGAGTTGTTTAAGATCTCAACCAACGGCTATTAATTAATTATTAGTTTATTGCTACATTTAAAAATTGGTTATATTAGCAAGTCATAATAGTTATGGAAGTAAAGCATGTTTGAACTCTAATTGTAATTAAGTAATGTATTAGTGAGCCCTTGTACTAATGAAAGTTGGACAGTGTTTGAACTCTAATTACATCTATTTTTAGTGATATTAATGAGTCGTTGTAGTTTTGGAAAGCATGATTCATACTCCGAGTTATTGTAGTTATGGCAGGCAATGCTTGAACTCTAATTGTAATCAACTACAGATATTAGTAACCCTAATAGCTATGAAAGTGGGATAATGTTTGAACTCTAATCATGATTAATTACATATATTAGTAACGGATATAGATGTGGGATTTTTTCAGTGGTATAGTAGATGATATATATATATATATATATATGTTGATAATATTGAAAAAAAAAAATTTGTATGGCATTATGCTACCACGTCACATGGTAGAAGTTAGAAAAGTTTTGCATGTGCCACAAGAATTTAAAACATTAGGCTATGTTTGGCAACATTTTTTGTTTTTGTTTTTTGTTTTTTTTTTAAAAAACAAAATATAATGTTTGTTTAATGTTTTTTTATTTTATTATTTATAAAATTTGAAAAAAGAAAACGAAAAATACTAAAATGGGTATTGTAGGTGGGATTTTTAGAAAAGCCTGGTTGAATTCTCAAACCAAATTGATGAGTACTAACAACCTGCAAAAGAAGAAGACAGTAAAAATGTATCGATCCTCTTTAGATCTATGACACTCCGATGATTAAGTTAGCAAGCTTAATCATAATGAATTGAACAAAAGACTTTAACTTTAGCTCTAGTAAACGTACCTTATACCTTAGTGATATGGGGTATTTGTAGGCTTCGGAATGCCATAATCCCATTAAGAATTGAACTATGTCTCTTTCTAGGAGTCAATCACTTTTGGATATTGTTTGTCCTATGTTTGGACTTTATCGTTTAGTGTCATAGTCCTTTTAGGAATAGACTTGCGTATACTAGACCAACTTGGTTCTTGCTGGATATTGGCTGTAATTACCATTATTAGGGCCTACTTTTGGGCATTAGTGAGTTTGGGCTTCTCCTAACCCAAGTCGGCAACAAATTTTTAGTTGGGCTAGACCTATTGTATTGGGCCTAGTTATTTTGACCCACAATTGGCCCCCAGCCCAAGTGCCCTTTGGAAGGGGGTTGGAGCTGGTGCTATACAGTTGTCAACACACCTGGTGCAGCCATCAAGTGCAATTTAATGAGATGTGATTGTTGGGAAGTTTGATTTTACTGTCGTTCTTTCACGATTTTTTGCAGATGAAGGGTTTGCCTCTCTAGACAAAACAATTGACTGAAGATACTTCAAATACTCTGCATTTGCTCATCATATGAAGAAACAAAACTCTCTGTAAGTCTCTCTTGTCTTTTCTTCTTTCCTTGCTCCCAAGTCTAAACCCTAGGATCCCCTGCCCTGCCTATCTTCCATAGCGAACAAGTTTAGGAGTATGCTCGATAGTCCAACTGTCATTGCAACCCTCAAACATAGATACGACTTCCCAGAAGCGGTAGAGATTAGGTTAATTAGGCCTAAAGACGATGGCTGGTTTGAGAATGAGGAAGGGACTCCTTTCCCTTTAATCGCCATTGTAAAGGGTGGACTTAGGTTTCCAGTTCACCCTTTCCTAACCGAAGTCCTAAATCACTATGGGATCCCCCCCATCCAACTCCAACCCAATTCTTACAGGATAGTCATGGGAGTGATTGAGTTGAATAGGCACCTAAACCAAAACTTAGGCCTCTCGAGTTTGATTATTGTTATTTGGTTGTAGAGTTTAGTGGCACTAAGTCAGACCGAAAGAGGTACCATTTTCGAGTTAGGAGTGGATCGAAAGAATTAGTCCAATTCTTCCCCAGTTTGGGGAAGGGGATCGACGACGTTATTATGAGGGTGAGCAGGCCATGGGAGTTTGGGAACATCCTAGAGGAGGTTCTCCCAACAATGAGATGCCCCAAAGTCCCGAAGACAATAGGTCAATCTCGGCCTCCTCTATCAGGTTTTTCTTTTGTTTGATCTCTGCTTACATCTGTCTTTACTGATTTTGACATCCTGTTTTTGCTTTTCTAGTTGACTTCGGCGTTAGAGACAAGGACTCTGAGCTAGTCGGTGTTGATATCGTCACTCTTGGCCAAGTCTGGACATATAAGGGCGAGGGCGAGTTCAGAGGAATTGGTCGAGCTGCCTACATACTGCTGGGTTACCCGATCCGATACCAATCCTTTTCAACAACTAACAGAGTGCCAACTTGTGTGATTGCCGCCTAGAAGGTAAAAGGAGGCCAGCACCAACTCAGAGATTCTCCGACCGTCCTATTGCAACATCCTACTACTGAAGGTGGCATGGAGCATCCAAAACCCCGCAATCTAGTGGCTATTCTTAAGAAGAGCGGCACAAAGAAGACGAAGGCGACCACCATTGCTGCCATTGCTGCTACTGCTTCTGCCACCAGTGCTTCTTCCTCTAGGGTGACTCCTGCTATCACGGTCCCTGCTACTCCCATAGTGGTGGATCTGGTTGAGCCCATGGTGCCTCAAGAGGCAAAGAAAATATGAAAATTGGTGAAGGCTTCTGAGGCTAAAGGTGCTTCATAGAAGACGACGTGCCCCGAACAAGAAAACAAGGGCAAAGAGTAAGAGCTAGGGGTTGAGAAGTTCATAGTGCAACCAAAGATTTGTGGTCGTGCCATGACTTATCAGGATTTCGTCCTCTTCAGCGCCGATGTTGCTGTTGGGGCTTTTTAGTCCATTTTGCCACTTGGAGACATCAAGGAATTGAGCGACGCAGTCATCGAAGACCTCTTGATGAGGGCATCTCACTCATCGATGGTGGTAAGGCATCTTTTCTTTGCTTTTTCTAGTTGATTCTTTGTCGAACTTTTTATTGATGTCTTCTACTGTTTGTTCTGATCAGAAAGCGATTCAGAGCTTGGAGGTCATGCAGTGTTTCTGTAGCCTGTATGATCGAAACGAGAACTTGCTGAAGAAACACGATGAGCTGAAGGGTCACTTCCATAACCGAGATTGAGATGTTCGTACTTTGGAGACGGTGCTGAAGAACAGCAAAGTCGTCCTTACTGAAACCTAAGCCTGCTTTAAGTAGAAAGAGGAAGACTTCAATGTGGTGACGACTGAAGCTACAGCTCTGAAGGTTCAATTTGTCGAAGCTGAGAAATCAGCATCTAAGGCGAAGGCGGGCTTGGTGAAAGCCATGCCGAATCTGGAGAAGTTGAAGGCAGAGTTACAAGCCCAATATACGAAGGGTTATGAGGATGCCGGAGATTACTAAAAGGACAAGTCAAGCAGATCTACGAGCAACTCTTTCGGGAAGGCTGGAAGCAGCCCTGAGGAAGCAGGCTCTAGACAAATCTTCTCTTTTCTAAATGGAGATACTTGCCCAGGGTGAAGCTGATTTGGGATTCGATGCAGAGGCTGATGAAGACGAAGAATAAGAGGCTCCTCTTGGAGTCAAGTCAGCTGAAAATGTCGAGTCTGCCGACCTACCTTCTGTCGAGACCAACCTTGTTACTGACCTACCCTCGTAGCTTTTCCTTTCTTTGTATTTTTGCTTTCTTTCTTGTAATTATGCATGCAAGCAAGACAGTTGTAATCTGTACTTTATTTATTTATTTAATACAAGAAGATTTTTTATTATCACTTTTTTTGTACTTTTTTTTTTTTGCTTAAGCTAAGTACTCCAACTCAAGTTTTTCCTATCATGCTTTTGTGGGTTATTGTACTTGATCTGAGTGAGTCCAATTTTTAGCTATGACCTTTCTTTTTTAGCAAAATTCTTTAGTCAAACTGTTCTATATGAGGAAGACTTAGTTTTCTACTAAGCTTTTGATATGTCTTGGCCATTCTTGAGTCGACCTGCTAAACTTAGGCAGGGGTAAGTTAAACACTTGGTTTTTAGTTTAAAAATCTTGGCCTTTGTTGGCCAACCTACCAAACCTAGGCAAGACTAAGTTTAAACACTTAGTTTTTATTTTAAAATTCTTGGCCTTTATTGGTCGACTTGCCAAACCTCGGCAGGACTAAGTTTAAACACTTAGTTTTTATGACATTCAGTGGCTGACCTACCCAATTTGGGCATGACCAAGTTTTTACATTTAGTTTTTATGACCTTCATTGACCAATCTGCCCAATTTGGATAGGATCAAGTTTTTACACTTTGTTTTTGTGACCTTCATTAGCCGACTTGCCCAACTTGGACAAAACCAAGTTTTTACACTTGATTTTTATGACCTTCATTAGCCTACCTACCCAACTTGAACAGGACTAAGTTTTTATACTTGATTTTTGGGACCTTCATTGCCCGACTTGCTCAATTTAGACATGACCAAGTTTTTACACTTGGTTTTTGTGACCCTTTTGTGTATGCCTTTTGGAATGGCATCAGATATGTAGATCTGCTAAATGACTTTTAGTTTTATTGATAATGTGCAACTTTTGAAGGAAAAATAAAGTATTGTTGTAGGTCATTACATCCTTTGAGAATAAGAAGACTCTTACTGGTAGAATTTCCTGAGATTGTTCACGTTCCAAGGTCAGGGTAGTTATCGCCTTTCTTTGACAGGTTCTAGTCAGTACGCCCCTATGCCGACCAGGGACACAACTCTGTAAGGACCATCCCAGTTAAAGCTGAGCTTCCCACCCGCTGGATTCTTTATTGGCCACAGTACCTTTCTTAGCACTAAGTCTCCCGGAGCGAAGGCTCTTGGCTAAACCCGTTTGTTGTAAGATCCGCATAGCTGTTGATGATATTCGGTAAGTTTGAGCAGGGTAGCCTCTCTCTTTTCTTCAATAAGGTCAAGGTCATTTGCCAAAGTCTGATCGTTTAGGCCAGTGTCGAATGCTATTGATCTAATAACTAAAAGTCTGACCTCCAAGGGTATTACTGCCTCCACCCTATATACCATTGAAAAAGGGATTTCTCCAGTAGATCTCTTGGAATGGTTCTATAAGACCATAAGACATGGGTCGTTCTTTCACCCTTCTTCTATTAGCTTTTTCTAACCTCTTTTTTATCCCATTCAACATAGTCTTGTTTGATATTTCAGCTTATCTATTGCACTGCAGATAGGTTGGCGTTGAATAGCAGTTTCTAATCCTAAGCTCGTTGTAGAATCCTCTGAACATGTTGCCGTCGAACTGGGGGTCGTTATCTGAAACCAGTGCACGGGGTATCCCGAATCTTGTGATGATGCTCTTCCATGCAAACCTTTTAGTGTCAATTTCTCTAATAGTTGACAAAGGCTTTGTTTCCACCTACTTAAGGAAGTAGTCCATTGCCACTATAAGGAACCTCTTATTCCCTAGAGCTTGGGACAATGGTCTGACCATATCGAACCCCCATTGTGCAAAAGGCCAAGGGCTGGTGATAGTTGTGAGATCCTTGGCATGCTAGTGAATTATTAGAGATAACTTCTAGCACTTCTCACATTTTAGCACATATTGGGCAACACCTTTTTTGCAGATATGGCCACCACTAGCCCTATGAAATAGCTCGGTGGGATAGAGATCTTCCATGACTTCCACAAATCCTTTCATGAATTTTGAACAAAATGCCCTGCACTTTGTCCGGGTGAACACAATGTAGATAAGGACCAGTAAAAGATCTTCTATAAAGTTCCTTGACAAGTGATAACCAGTGTTTTAATGACTTGTGCTTAACTATTTTGGCCTCGTTCTTGTCTTCCGGTAGCTCCTCCTTATCAAGAAAGGAGATGATCGGGTTCATCCAGGATGGTCCTAACTGTTCAATAGCCATAGCTTGCACTTCTTCTTGAAATATGCTCAGGCTAGGCAGTGTCTCCACCTGAATTGTTCTCTTTGATCTTGACTTTGAGGCTACCGCGAGTGTTGTCAAGGCATCGACATAAGCATTATTAACATGACCGATCTTATGGAACTTGTAATTATTGAACTTGTTGAGCAGCTCTCTTGCTTTTGTCAGGTACTGCGCCATTCTGTCGTTCTTTGCTGCATATTCGCCCATGATCTAGTTAACCACCAGCTGAGAGTCTGAGTAAATCACTATCTCGACAATCTTGAGCTCTATAGCTCAGCGCAGACCGGCGAGTAGAGCCTCATATTTTGACTCGTCGTTTAAGGCAATGAACTCTAGCTTTATCACCTGGTCTAATGCCATATCGTCTAGCGTAATTAGGACTATGCCCAATCCTGCCCCCTGTCATTGGATGCTTTAAAAGGGGTCGTAATTTGGTTGATCAGCATCAGGTGTCTGATTGGCTTCCTATGGCAATTCAGCAGAAAATTCAATAATAAAGTCAGCAAGTACCTGACCTTTTACCACTGATCTGGGTTAAAAATTGATGTCAAACTCTCCTAGCTTCATTGCTCACTTTGCTAGTCTGGCTAAGAAGTCTGCTCTCCAAAGGAGTGGCTTAAGTTGGTGATCCGTAAGGACATTGATGGTATGGGCCCTGAAGTAATGCACCAATTTGTATGATACCATTACTAATGCGAAGGCCAAATTTTTCAATGGTAGATATCTTCTCTCTGGCCCCAAAAGAATTTTGCTAACATAATAGACTGGCTTCTGCTGCCTGTCTTGTTGATGGAGTAGGACGGAGTGGCATAGAAAGTAATGGTGGCTGGGCCAGCTATCTCCTTAAGTCGACAAGGGCATGGTCACAGTCAGGGTTCTAGCTTAATTGCTCTTACTTTTTCAAAAGTTGGAAAAATGGTCAACACTTATCTGAAGATCGACTGATGAATCGGTTAAGGGCCATTGCCATTCCAGTCAACTTTTATACATTTTTTATGTTTCTCGGGGCCTGGATGTTTTGGATGTCACTAATCTAATGCGGATCTGCTTCAATTCCCCGATGTGTGACCAAGAATCAAAGAAACTTTCCTAAGCTTACCTCGAATACACATTTAGAGGCATTCAGCCTCATTTTATACTTTTGAAGGATGTCAAACACTCTCTTTAGATTGCCTAGGTGGAATCCCCTGACCTTACTTTTGACCACCATATCATCAATGTATATTTTTACAATACTACCGATGTACTCTTTGAACATTTTGATGACCAATATCTGGTAAGTAGCACTAGAGTTCTTCAAACCAAAGGGCATGACTTTGTAACAGAAGATGCCCCTTGGGGTGATGATGGCGGTTTTCTCTTGGTCGTCTTCATGGAGTAGGATCTGGTAGTACCTGTGATAGGCATCTAGGAAGTTCATCCTTTCAAATCCAGCTGTTGCATCTACAAGCTGGTCAATCTTGGGAAGAGGGAAAGGATCCTTAAGGTATGTTTATTCAGGTCGATGAAGTCAACAAAAACCCTTTACTTGTCATTCTTCTTCTTCACCATCACTATGTTGGAGAGCCTATGTGGGTAGTAGACTTCCCTTATTACCCTCGCTTCAAGGAGCCTATCAACCTCTTCGATCACTACATCCACATGTTAAGTAGTTGCCCTTTTTCCTTTCTGGACCACAGGTCGGCTTTGTGGGTCTACGTTAAGTCTGTGGCAGGTTACTTCTAGGTTGATTCATGGTATGTTGTATCCAAGTGAAGATTTCAATGTATTATGTCAGCAGATTAATCAATGATTTCTCCTCAGTTTTGGACAAAAAAGTGCCAAAAACGAAGTACTTCTCTTTGTCATGCCAATCTATATGAACTTTTTTAAGGTCCTCAACGGCTTTGTTTTCTAGTAATAGCCCGACATCATTGATCGTGGGCTTATCCTTGTGAGGCTCCATCATTTGAACCTTACTTGACTTTACCTTCGTGGCGCATGCTGTCAAAAAGCATTACTTAGCTACCACTTAGTCTCCTCTTATCTTTCTTACTCCTCTTAGGGTCGGGAAGTGGATCAACTGGTGGTAGGTAGATGGTATGGCCTTCATGAGATGCAACGATGTCCGACCCATGATTGCGTTGTAGGGGGAGGGCATGTTGACCACCAGAAACTTTGTCTGAATAGTGATCCATCCTACAATTACTAGGATTGTTACCTTTCTCAGCGGCCAAACTAGGTCTGAGCTGAGTCCAATTAAGATATTTAAAGATGGTTGGAGATCAGAATCCTTCAATCCTAATTTTTTGAAAAGGTCGTAGTACATGACTTCGGAAGAGCATCCCTAATCAACTTGCATCTTTTTCACATTACAATCTCCCAATTGTAGTGTTACCACCAGCACATCATTGTAGGGCGATTGTGCTCCAGCCAAGTCATCGTCAGTGAAGGTTATGGCCTCAGCCCTACTGCCAACCTTAGCCTTTTTGTTTGGAAGTTCCAATAGCACTACCTCCCTAAGATACGCAGCCTTCTGGATCTTGACCCGATATTTGTGAGGGTCTACTACTACTAACTCCGCTGATCCATGGAAGACATTGATTACTTGGGCTAGTTCTATTCTGGCTTCCTTCTACGGGATGGCTTCCTGCCTTATCTGTTTAGCCTCTCAATTTGTCATTTCCCGGTCGATGTACTAGTCAAGGTGACTAACCTTCGCCAATTCCTCCAAGTTGTTCTTGAGATTTCGATAGTTTTATGTTTGATACCTCTTTTCCCTGTGGTAAGAGTAGAATTTCCTCTGGTCTTGGGCAGAGGGGTCTCCTCCCAATTTTGAGGGCCACTTGAAAAAGGACTTATCTCGTATCTAAGGCAGAATTTGTAAATAAGGTTCTTGAAGACCGTGTTAACCCACTCTATTATCTTTCTCCCCCAATTGTTGTTATTCTCCTCACGTCTGGGCTTTTTGCTTTCACGCCCATCTTTCTTTTCAGTTTTCCCACCGATTGTTTCCTATATTGGCTGAGCAACATCTTCCTCCACCCGTGCATACTGTTCGATCCTTAGCATCATGTCCTGTATCCGGGTGACTAGTTTCTTCATGAGGGATTGACTCAGCCGATGCTCCCTGGGCAGGCCGATCTTGAATTGTGCAACAGCCAACTGCTCGTTGCAATCCTCGATTTTGTTATAAGCCTCCCAATAGCACCTTGCATACACCCATAATCTCTCATCATCCTTCTTCTATAAGGTCAACAAGTAGTCCACCTTCTTAGGCTGATTGTTGTTTGTTGTGAATCGGTTGGTGAATAGCTCGACTAGTTGTCTTCAGTTTGAAACTGATCTGGATGGTAGCTTATCGAACCATCATAGAGCCACCTCTCTTAGGCTTGATGGAAAGACTCGACACATGAGGGACTCGTCCTCACTCTATAGTGCCATCGTCTGTTTGTAGTGCCGAACATAGGTAATGGGATATGTCTTCCCCTCATAAGGAGTAAATTTTGGAGGGGTGAATTTCCTAAGAGGTCGGCGAGCCTCAATCACTTCTATAAAGAGAGTGGAAGCAACATGGTTGAGGGCCCTTCTAGAAATATCTTGGGATATCCATCCCGTTGGGTGCTCTCGGTTATCCAGCTTCTCGTTCAACCACTTGTCCCAATCTTACTGCTCTGGACTGGCTCTAGCCCAATATGCTACGGGCGAAACCGATCCCTTTCACAATGTCGATCTCCCTATCTGTCTTTGAGGCTTCCTGTGATGGAGGCATGGTTCACTGTCTGACGCTTAAAAGGGGAGTTCAAACTTCTGGAACTCATCCTCCTTCCAAGGCACCGATCTGTAGATCTCCTGCAAACTCGTCCATTTCTTCGAGCAATTATCTCCCTCATAGCCTCGACTTAAGACTAAAGGTGAGCAATTTCTTCATCCTGTCAGCAAAGCTCCTGATCGGCGTCTCGGGATGTTGCATAACTAGGAAAACGGCTGCTAAAGGGTAAGGGATTCAAATTCCTGCGATAGTTTCTTCAGTAATCCTGGTCCTAGCATATTGAGGGGCCCGTCGTAGTTCCTCCTGTCTTCCCCGTTGATTACTGTAAGCACCCCATTTTTGCCCGCTCAGCAATCTCCTACCCAACTGGGCTCACTTTTACACATCACATGCATATCTAGACTCTAACCTACCTTTTAAACTTGAATTTAGTCCATCGGTTGGGCCCACTTGAAGCTAAATGACCATTTTGCCCCTAGGCCTCTGAAAGCCTTGGGGACCACACCGGCTCTGGGTATCAAACTGGTAACTTCCCGGGGATGTTTTTGATAGCATCCCTGGCCTTCCATTACTCTTCTAGATCATTCCGAGTCAGTTCCGGCAAACTTGACGCAAAATGGTCGTTTTGCCCCTGGAGGGCCGATCGCTTTTTCCAACGACACCGACTCTGGGTATCAAACCTATAACCTCCAGAAACATTCTGAGTAGTGTTTTCGAACCTTGAGTCTTCTTTCAGGACATTCTAAGTCCGGCGCAGCAGCTTTCCTGCCCGGTTAACCGTTTTGCCCCTAATGGCCTAGTCAACCCTTTTAACCAATCTTCTTATAATTTTTCAAGCCCTTTGTCCCCGAGATACTATTCTAAGGGTTCATGTCCCTTTCCGGCTCTCCGGGTCATTCCCGATACCTTCAATTCATCCTCGGACCTTCCAGAGCCACTCCTAATGAAGCTAGGCTAAAAATTACATGATAGTCACTTGTACAGGCGCCCAAATCTTCTGAAGAAACGTTACTTGCCGACTTAAAAGCTTTCCTAAATGGCTGGTGCCACTAGTAGTGGCACCAAGCCAAAGAATGGCCTGGCACCACTCCTAGTGGCGCCAATATATTTTTTGCCGTAACGCTACTACAACAGGCGCCAGGTTCATTCTTTGTCTATAAATACAGAGCCTCCTCCATCGTGAAAAGGGTCCGCAAACTCAGTCTAAAAACTCTACTTTTCAATACACAAAGCTCGTAGCCTCCCTAAACCTTAGTCTCCTTTAGGTTTTTCAAACCCTAGCCACTATACACCAAAACCCCTAGCCTCCTATACACTCATATATACTTACATACACTTATACACTAGCCTCCAAAGCCTCTATTGAAGATTTGAAGTGCTGCAACCCGAAGCTCTCAAAGATCAAGACAAGTTTTGAAGATCAAGACGAAGGCTGAAGCGAAGACCGCAGCAAAGCAAAAGAAACAAAGCGCGCAAAGAAAGCAAAATAAACAAGACACAAGATAGGCTTTCTATTTAAGTTTACGCATCTTTCCCCTCTCTCTTCTTTCTCTAAATCCACTTGGATTTTCTTCTATTTTAATCCCCCATCTTCTTCCCCCCCCCCCCCTTCTTGCATGCTTAAAACAAGGGATTTCCCGGTCTATGTGTAGGATTAGGCTATTGGAGGGTCACTGTGTCGGGGGCTTTTTTTTAGTCTAACCAGAGACCACGTGGGTTCAGCCCCCTTGATTATGTTGTGAAGCCTTTAACCTTGTATGTTCACGACCCCAACTTGCATTGTGCATATCATGATCTTGCATTCCTCCAAAATTCGTTTTCAAAACTGTTCTCAAAACTTGCATCAAAACCTTCTTTTTCAAAACTTGTTTTCAAAATCACAATCCTAGAGTGATTCTAACCTTTCCATGGCTAGTATTGCTTTAGGAAAGTGTTACATTTAAAGTGACCAATACGGTCCATATTTTCAAATCCTCGTTGTTTTCAAAACCACTATCTTGAAGTGGTTCTAATCTTCTTATGGTTATAATCGCTTTAGGAAAGTGAGATATTTTTATATGATTTCCATAAACGCTCTTTAAATTCCTTTCCAAAATTGTTTTCAAAAACTCTCTTCAAAAATCTATTTTTTAAAACTCCTTTTTAAACTCCTTTCCAAAACACTCTCTTCAAAATTCACTTTCTAAAAACGCTCCCTAAATCTCTTTCCTAAAAGCTTCTTCTAAATATTCTTTCTAAAACTCTCCTTCCAAAAATATCCCTTTCTAAAAACTCCTCTCTAAGATTTCCTTCTAAAACTCCCTTTTCAAAAACTCACTTTCCAAAAATCCCTTTCCTTGGAGCCTAAGTCAAACCCTAGAACCAACAATTAGGAAACCCTATTTTTCCTTCCCAAAAAACATGATTTTCAATTCTCTATTTTGGCCTCAAAACCTAGGTTTTCAAAATTTTCCTTTTTTATATCTAGATCATAAGTTTCCAAAACCTATTTTCTACATTAAAACTATAGTCTTCAAAATCTAGAGTTTCTAAAACTTCCCTTTCCAAATCCATGCCTAATCCAACCTTCCCGTTTAGGAAACTAGATACAATCCTTCGTTTTTTGAAACAAAATCAACACATCTCTTTTAGAAACAAAATCCAATCTTTCGTTTTAGAAAATAGGAATCTCAATCCTTTTTAATCTAAATCTTTCCTAATTCGAATCCTTCCTAATCTCCTACTTTCCTAAATCATAAGTTTTCTAAACTTAAACTTTTAAATCTTCTAAATCTAAACCTTTCCTAATCCAATCCTTCCTAATCTCATACCTTCCTAAACCTTAAGTTTCCAAAACATAAACTTTCAAATCTTTCTTTAAACTTTAAGCTTCTAAATTTTTCCTAATCCCGACCTTTCCAAATCCTAAACTTCCTAAATTTTAAACTTTCCTAAACTTCAAATCTTTCCAAATCTAAAACTTTTCTAAACTCAAAATTTTCTTACTTTCAAAACTTTCTTATTTCAAAACCTTTCTTATTTCAAAACCTTTCCTATTTCAAAACTTTCCTAATTCGAAACCTTCCTAAATCGAAACTTTCCTAAAATAAAACTTTCCTAATTTCGAAATCTTTCCTAAAATGAATCTTTCCTAAAATGAATCTTTCCTAAAACGGAACTTTCCTAATTCGAGTCTTTCCTAAATCTTATCTTTCCTAAGTCTAGGTTTCCTAAATCTCAATCTTTCCAAAATAAGTCCAAATCTTTCTTCTAAGTTCTATCCTTCCAAATCCAAATTCCAATCTTTTATTCTAAATTCAAACCAAATCCAAATTCCAATTCGACTCCTTTTTCAAATCAAATCTTCTATTTTTTATCGGACTCTTGTCCGAACTACGACTGACCTGATTCCTCAAAAAGGATATGTAGGCAACCCTCATGGGTGCGGCCATAACCTTTTTCAAATCTCAAATTCCACAACCTTTTTCAAATCTTCAATTCTATAACTTCCTTCAAGTTTCTAATTCCATGATCTATTTCAAACTTTCAATTCCAAATTTCTATTTCCAAATCTCTATTTCCAATTTTTAAAACTTTTCAATTTCAAATCTATCTCTTCAAATCTCTTTTCTAAAATCAAATCAATTTCTTTCCAAATCTCTTTCCAAATCTATTTTCCAACTCTCTCTCTCTTGCAATTGCATATCATGCATCATTCTTTTCAAAATTATTTTCTAAAAAAAATAGGATTGGACATTTGTTAGTTGAAGACTCTCATAGGTGAATCTAAGGTTAATAAACATGTAGGTACCGCAAGGGCAGGGTAGGGTGATGGCTTAGTGCATCTTCCCTACACGTAACCAACCTCCGAATCTAGGATTGTTGTTTTCAAATACCAAATTGGAGTTTATTTCTTTAAAAAAAAGGGCTTAATTACTTTCCAAAGGTTGTCAAACAACTTGTTTTCAAAACCCTCTCTTTAGGAGATATTTTCAAAATCGTTTTTCGAAAATCCTAAATGTGATCCTCGGATTGTGCCTAGTTTTTAGGTGACCGAACTCGCTTTAATCAAGTTAGGTGGTGACTCCAAATGGTGTTCAAAAACCCTTTATTCAAATCAATTTTCAATTCAAACCTAGTCACACTTATTCTTCTAGGAGGGTGAGTTCTAACGAGAGAATACATCATTTTTTCCCCTTGTCTGTGTATTTCTTAAGTGCAAAAAATCTGAGCGCGACAATTACCTCTAGGGACTTGTATCTCAAATCTAATCAAACGACCTCCTAGAGTTCATGCTGAATCATCGTGACAACTTGACAAGTAAGTATCATCATGGCTACAAACATCATGGCTGTCTTCAAGCTCCTTGTCGGTGGGCTCAACTCCTCTTCTGAGAAAACTGGTACTCATTGATGTGTAGACTTTCCATAGAACGCACCAATTGTAAGTGGGATTTATATAAAGGCCTGGTTGAACTCTCAAACCAAATTGATGAACACAAACAATCTACAATAGAAGAAGACACTAAGAATGCATCGATCTTTTTTGAATCGATGACACTCCGATGATTAAGTTAGCAAGCTTAATCATAATGAATTGAACAAAAGACTCTAGCTTTAGCTTTAGTGAACGTACCTTATACCTCAGTGGTATGGGGTATTTATAGGCTTGAGAATGCTATAATCCCATTGGGAATTGAACTCTGTCCCTTCTTAAGAGTCAATCACTTTTAGATATTGTATGTCCTGAGTTTGGACTTTATCGTTTAGTGTCCTAATCCTTTTAGGAATGAACTCGCATTTGCTAGACTGACTTGGTCCTTGCTGAATTTGGGCTGTAATTACTACTGTTAGGGCTTACTTTTGGGTATTAGTGAGTTTGGGCTTCTCCTAGTCTAAGTCGATAACATGTTCTTAGTTAAGCCCGACCTATTGTATTGGGCCTAGTTATTTTGACCCACAAGTATGTTCTCTCTTTTTAAAACATTGTTTCGGTATTGTTGGAATTGATGATATCAGTACCTATTAGAACTCTTACAAGTGCAACGTCGGTTTCAAAAAGTCACGAAGCCTTTGGGCTGGTAACGTTTCCAATTGGAACTCTTGAAGGTGTGGCGTTGGTTCGACAAGTCTACTACCTCTAGATTCCCACTAAATGTCCATTATTCCAACTCATCACAATCATTCATTACTTTTCATTCAAAATTACTATACTCTTCCTAAAAGGTTTCACATATCAAACTTCGGTGTTTACTTTATAAGAGTAAGTATATATATATATGTATGTGTGTGTGTGTTTCATATTTGATTGACGTCTACTGTTATATAGGGGTGACCATAGATCCGAGAGCCCGATAAGCCCACCCAAGCCTGCTCATAAATTATAGTGCTTGTGAATTTTTTTAAAGCCTAATTAGTTTAATGTGCAGGCTTGGGAAATTATATTTGAAGCCCGATCAGACTCGAAATATATATACAATAATATATTTTTATATTTTAATATGTATAAATATATACATGTAATTAAACTTTATGTTTTTCAATATTATTTTTAGAGAAGAAAATTATTTATTAAACAAATTTTAGATTAAATGAGATGGCTAGGAGGGGCTTAGGAATGTAATTTTTTTAATAGGACAAGTTTAAAATTTAGTTTTAGGCTCAATAGGCCCAACCCAACCGAGCTCGACCCGGACCATTATAGTTAAAATATTATAAAGGAATTTGAAATGATTAGAATTTTTTTATCGAGATTCCAACATTATCCATATATACTCGCTACTCGATCCCTTCGATTTACATTTCAGATTATCTCTAGCGGCGAGAATCGAAGTGTAGAGCATCGGATGCTGGCCAACTCCCTTCAAGAACCAATTGTTGCATTTTTCCACTTCGATAAACGGGATGGATCTCGTTGCAACGGACCTTTGCTGGAGTTGTTAACGCCTGAGAGACTAGCTTTGTATCGAAACTTCACCGTGAAATGGGTTGATGAAACTTTCTTTAGCAAGGGGTTGGACAGCAAGTCTCTTGTGGAGAAACTTATGCTGTGAAATTAGAAACTTTGAGATACTCCATCGGTGAAAGTGAAGGATTTTAATTTATGTACTTTGTGATTGAAGTGATCCATTTTCTACAATAATTGATGATCTTATTTAGCTTTGGATCGGGACAATATCTACTTGTTTTGTTGCATAATCGGTGTGAAATTCAGTTTGATACTTTGATTTATTACATTTGAATTGCTGTTTAAGTTGAAATATATAAATCACTTAATTTAAAGTGGATTCTTCAATCAAAACTACCAAGCTTGCATTCAATTACAGTTCTTAAGAACTGAAGTTTTCCTAAGAGATTATGTACAAATGAGCGTAAAAGACCCATTAATGTTTCTAGTCCATTTTTGAAAAAATAAATTTTTGATATGTGATAAGTAGGCTATATCAAAGTCCTTCATAATTGGGAATTGTTCGTGCGTAGGGTGGGTTGTGGAAAACACAATTGGAAAATAAAAAATATTAAAACGTGTTTTGTTCCCTTTCTTCATAAAGATAATTTATCTTTGGGAAACTTTAAGAAATGAAAAAGTTGATTAGATGGAGTATATACCAAATTACCATTCTAAAGGAAATCAAGTTCTAAAACTCTATCCTTGAACCCTCGAGGTTTATGTGATCTGAAATAAGGTCATTGATCTAATCTTCTTTGAGCGAAAAGTTATCAACGTATTTTTGTACATTTTTTCTCTATACAAATTTTGTACATTTTTTTATTCGTATATCATTACTTTATGTTTTATGTGAGATTTGAAATATAGATGTATGCATATATATATGCCACTGGTTTAATTTGAATAGTGCTTCTCACGCAAATGAAGAAATGCGTTCTTTTTAAATTTTCCTTAAAATATAATATATAACACGTATCATAAACTAAAAAATAAAATAAAAATACCAAGCAGGTGGTGTTAAAGATGCTATCTCGTTGGAAGATAGGGCGTCCGTAGGTTGGACCAAACTCTAATCTCTAAATATGTATGAAGTTCTTATAATACGTAAAGAAAAAAAATGATTTTTATGGAGAATAGGCAAGTATAGGCCGAAGATGGTAGGGCATCGATGGTTTTTCTTCTAGGAAGCCAGCACTTTACACTTGAAAATTTGAGATGCCTCAATAAGAAAACCTTCATCAATCCCTATACCACAGTGCACTCTTGTAAAAATTAATCCATAGACCTGAGAGTATTTGCGTAATGCTCCTTTCTCAATTAATGATGTCCTCTATTTGATAGAGGCGGTGAGAAGGATCAGAGGGTAATACAGGGTGCTGGTGTAGTAGGTGATATTAGTTAGGCGTTTTTTTCTGTAGCTGAAATGTTAGTATCTCACCAGCTAGTGAGTGACATCACTGCAACGGTCTGCTACGTGTCGGGTGTCTTGGTGTGGTTTTTTGCAGCTTGGTTCTCTCATTTTGCTGCCTAATCCTATCCCTTGATGTACTGTTCTAATTATTAATGAATTTCATCTTTTGCTGTTAAAAAATAATTAAAAAAAAAAAAAGAATCCTTTTTGAGCTCTCTAAAAGAGATGTTGACAACATTAGCCTTCCACATTATTAACCAACTAAGTACATTAAAAAATATGGAATTTTTCTCTAATACCCGGTCAACTCGACTCGTATAGCTTTTAAAATTAGCTTATTTCATAGAAAATTCAATTTTTTAATAACTTTTATGTAGAAAACTCTTTCAGCATGATGTAAAAGTGGTAATTTTCTACAAAAAAACAAAAAAAAGACTTATGTGACAGTAAAACTTTTATACAAACAAATTTATCATAGTCAGGTCATGCAAATGAATTCGCAGCAAATTAAGCAACAACAAACAAAGTACATCAATTTATCATTGTAGAAAATGGATCACTCCATTCAAGCACACAAACAGGCACACAATACATATCGAAAATACCTCAGATTCAGTCATGGAGTATCTTAAAAATTCTTATTTAATTCACAGTACAAGTCTCTCTACAAGAGACTTGCTGTCCACCCCCCTAATAGATAAATTTTCGACGAACTCTTTCACGGTGAAGTTCCGATACAAAGTTAATCTCTCAGGCGTTAACAACACCGGCAAAGGTCCGTAGCAATGAGATTCATCCCGTTTGTCTTAGTGGAAAAATTCAGCAAGTGAAATTCGGAGTTAGCCAGCACTCTATGCTCTACATTTCCATACTCGCCATTAGAGACAATCTAAAATATAAAATGAAGTAAGGAGTGAGTAAGTTATATAGTTGGAATCTCGATTTAAAAAAAAAATCTAATCAAGCAAAAACATTTTACAATATTGTTCACCAGACAAAATACAGTACAGTCATTTAGGACAAGCACTGCGACGAATTATAAACTTGGACATATTAAGTTCGACTCATAGGTTTAGCTCTTATCTAAATTTATCGACCCAACAAAATATTTTGCGCCTCACCTGACTCTCATTACTTTCAAGGAAGAAAAAAAATTTGTCACAATGTTAATCCATTGTACTGGGTCTAAATCATGTGCTAACATGTCATGAAACTTAATTCTAATTTTAAAAACACAAAGATGAGATAGGGTATCTGATTACACACTAAAAGTGTAATTATTAATCCTTAAATGACTAAAGTTAGTATAAGTAGTTTAGTATTTCTATTATTTTAGTTAGATGATATTTCTTATGCTATTTTGTGGCTGATTTGTAGTTATGAAGCTTAAAAAGAGCAAAATGGAGCTTCGGGGCATAATGGTCATTTGATCGTGCGTACGATGAACAGTAACGTGTACACGTGTTTGTAGATTCTGAGACTAAAATTGAGCTCTGCACAATCGTGTGCAAAGTACTGAGGCTGAATTTCATCGTGTGAACACCGTCTGAATAACCGTACACATAGTCAAAGACAACTCCGTTTTAATTTAGCTTATAAAGTTAGTTTTGTAAGTACAATTTTGGGGATCTTAAATATAGTTCTTAATTAGGACTTTTTCTACACTTTAGTATCATACTTTAGGGCATTGTATTATTGAATTTTCTTGTAATTCTCTCTCAATTTCTCTTGTAATTGCATTCAAATACTGTAATTCCATTTCTAACTTTCAATTCCAAGAGATTTCAACTTCAAATCTCTAATTTCCACATGAGTATGAGTAGCTAAACTCTAATTTAAGTTCAATTGTGAAGAATACTCAAGGATTCAAGCTTCCATAGAAGGTATTCCATGTTTTCATTGTTTTGTCTCCTTGGATTGATAATTCAATTAAATTGAGTGTTAGACACTTAAAAACTCTTAGATTATTAATTATGTTTGGCAATTTCAACTTATAATTTAGCAATTGTGAGTTGAGATTGATCAAATCAATGGTATTAATTTTTTCTTTTTCTATAATTGCCTATAAATCTAACACCAATTGCAGTAGAATTCATAACTTATTAAAGCTAAATCTTATAAATTACTACCATTAATTGTGGTTAGTAATTTGAGTTATAAACCTTCTTTACAATCCTTGAATCAATTGGGTGTTTGAATAAATTAAATCCAAATCCCTCTAAATAGTCTTAACTCCACTTTCAATTTCAATTGCTTAATAATCAAACCTTTTTCAAAACTAAAATCCAAATAATTTTTCTATTTTTTATTTTATAAAAATTTTTCCTTAACTTGTAATCAATTAAGTTAAGTAAAAGCTTGTCGAGCATCAAGGAACAAATATGATACTCGACATCTTCAGGTTAAACCTACTTTGAAACAATACACTTACGGGAGTAAACCAGTATCTGTTGGGTGGGCCATCCATTTGGGGTGTATAGCCCAGCAACTTTCATTATTTTGTAGCACGTGTGCTGTTACATTTTAATAAAAATACTACTCTTATGTAAAATTTATATAGAAACTCCTAGAAGAATAATGTGACAGTTACAGTTTTATAATTAAAAATTATTATGGTAAATATTTTATTTTAAAGTAAAAAATTCTCATTCAAATACATTATTTTCTATAAAAATTTTGTATGAATTTTCAGTTTGTATAGTATTACTATATTTTCAGAGGCGGACTCATATGAGGGCGAGAGGGGCCACGCCCCCCTAACTTGTGAAAATTATTCCCAAAACCTATGTATTTTTGAATATTTATAATACAATAGGTAAGTTGGCCCCCACTCTTTTGAAAATTCTCCCTAGACCCCATATATTTTTAAATATTTATGATAGAATAGGAAAGTTGGTCCTCCCTAAAACTTAAGTAATTTTACCTTTGCTCTTTTCAAATCCAAATAATTTTTTCTTGTCCCTTCAAATTTTGTCTAACATTTTACTCATTTTCATATTTTTCATTTGGCCACATAATTTTTAATAATTTGAAATTAGTATTTATTCCAATGACTACTAATATTGTGTATTTTATTTTGGCTTTTGGCATTTATTATGCATATGAAAGTAATATTAAACGTAACAGATATTAATATATTAATATATAAGCCTTTTATGTCATAACAACTAGTATAATGTAAAAAAACTATTTTTTTTTTTGTTGGTAAAATGTGATAGGAAAGATGACTCTAGAAGAAAAAAATTTAAAAAAAATGTAGTGCTTTTGTTTATAAGTACTACATTGATTATAACTTTTACTTTTTTTTTATATATGTGTCTCTTATTATAAAACTGACATTATTTATAGGTTATCCCGCGGCTAACCTAGTAAGAGCATGTGCAACACAATTCCCCTCCCTCTTTACATGGGAGCATATACTAAAAGAGAAAGCTTGAAACAAATTTTTTCCTTTAGCCAAATGTCCAATTGAAGAGTAATCAAAACCTGGCTGGGACAGAGATCTGATGATATCTAGAGCATCTCCTTCAAGATGAATAAAAGATAGTCCAAGATTGTTTGCAAATTGAAGAGCCTTCATAGCAGCCATCTTTCCAGAAGAAATAATATTATGCCTTTCACTCATTGTTTTAAAAATTGGATCGAATCGACTGGTTAAATCCAAAAATGGGAACGGATTAAGTAACAATTCAATTAACTTTTTAAACTCATTTTTATCAAAATTCGATCAAATTCAATCGATTAAATATAGGTTGAACCGTGACCGGTAATTAAAATTAATAATTAAATTGATCGGTTTAATTTTTAAAATAAAATTTTAAATTTTAATTATAAAAATTAATGTAAAAAATAAAATATATTTTATTATTATTAATAAATAAATTAATAATATAATTATGACATTACAAATTTTAACTCGAGCGAATCGTAATTCGGTCATTTTTCCAGTTCGTGGATTCGATTTTCTTTCACTCATTGACGCAATTAACTCCCCTCTGCAATCTCTGACCACCACTCCAACACCTCTCCTGTTGCAGCTAAAAGTTGTCCCATCAAAATTAACTTTGTAGACCCCATTCACAGGTGGAGACCATTTAACTGCTAGCAAAGAGACCTGTTGACCATTGTGTGATCCATAGCTTTCCCGTACTCATCGAGATAACTACAAGTCTGTGGAGTTCCATGTGACCAACTGCCAACATAGTAAAGTTGTCTCTAACTCTAGGACCATGTGACAGAATCTGTAGGCAACCTCTGCAGCACCATATTTTCACAAAACCCCTCCCTCTCTCCTTTCATTTTTTATTTTAATTGGATTAACTTAATTGGTTAAAATTTTAAACTTTTTTTTTTTAAAAGGTTAAACATTCGACACTCTCTCTTTTTATTTCGTCTCTAATTTAGGTCTTCTTTTTATAATCTTTTTTGATGTACTAAAAAAAATATAATAATCCCATTTTCAATACACTGCACAATTGTTGAGCCAATTGAAGTGATAGATATGTGTCAGTATCAGGATGTGCATATCTATTCACGTGATAGACTGGTTCTGTCATATATTGCCACTGAAGATAGATACACGGACAGTCACGATGAAGAAAACAATTGAGTCGGTCAGCCTAGGGAGGGTACATAAGTAATTTCACTTTTGGTGGATAGGAGGAAAAACCTACTGGCAAGTCTAGGTAGACATGGTAGGATAGGACTAAACACTTGTACTACTAAATATCGATTCCAAACTTCATATATTTATGAAATTCGTGTAATGACATTTTTTGGTCAATTTTGCACGTAAACTCTCTTTATACATTTTTAATCCTATCCCTGAATCCCATGAGCATATATCTAGAACTGGGTAAACCTTATTACCCTTGTCCCACCATAATAGAAACACACGGATAGGAACAATTAATCCTGGGATTACTTGTCTTGGGTTTTGTCACATCTCCGAAACAAAATCTCCTAAAACTCAAGTTATCTAAGAGGGTAGCATTAGTGGAAACTGACAAAAATAAGTTCAGAAATTTTTGCTGAAATAACTTGTGAAGTCACCTTATTTAAGTCGGTGAAATATTGAAATTTAGGAAAGAAATAGGGTTTCAAGAAATTAGGTTTAGAGCTTTCCTTTAGAATATATGGTAACCTAATCAACCTTTTCATTTCTAAAATTTCCGAAAGATAAATGGCCTTCGCAAGAATCTATATGAACAAAAGGATAAAAAAAAAACAACTTTTGATTTTTTTTTTTTTTTTGTTTTGCAATTTGCAATTTTTGTTTTCTATTCTTTCATCCAGGAACAAATTCCCAATTAGGAAGGACTTTTGATATGGCACATGCATAACATAGCATCAAATAAGCTTCAAAGGGAGATCATAGACTCGGACAAAATGACAAGATCATAAAGATGATATTCAAATGGACTAGAAACATTAATGGGTCTTTTGCCTTCATTTGTACATGATCTCTTGGAAAAACTTCTGTTCTTAAGCACCGTAATTGAACGCATGCTTGGATGTTTAGAAACAATTCACAATAAAGTCCATATATATATATATATATATATATATTTCAACTAGTGTGTTTGCGATGATTAATTTAGTGAAACTTAAACAGCATTAATTCAAATATCATAAACCAAAGCGAGTTTCACAGTGATTATGGAACAAAACAAGTACATATTGTCCCCATCTAAAGCCAATCAGGATTATCAATTATTGTAGAAAAAGGATACCCCAATCGCTCGCTACAAATAGAAAATGCCTCAGATTCACTGGTCGAGTATCTGAAAACTGTAATTTCACAGCTTGAGTTTCTCTACAAGAGACTTGCTATCCAATCCCTTGATAGAGAAAGTTTCATCTAACTCTTTCACGGTGAAGTTTCGATACAAAGCTGGTCTCTCAGGCGTTAACAACTCCGGCAAAGGTCCATAGCAACGAGATTCATCCCGTTTATCAAAGTGGAAGAATTCAACAATTGAGATTCGGGGTTCTTGCAGGGAGTTGGCCAGGACCCGATGCTCTACACTTTGATACTCACCATTAGAGATAATCTGAAATATAAATTGCAGCGGGGCTTATGTATCATATATTTTTCACAAGAATGATGTAACAAAAATGAAATCTACCTTCATAAGTATTACATAATGAATTCTATAACATTATTATAAGCAATTGTTATAATATATATATTTTATCAAATATGATTGATATTGTGGCAAACCCATTTAATAAAGCCTTCACTTTGATGAAAGCTCTATTTTGATGAGTTTTGTTTTTTAGACAAATAACTCACAGAAAGTAATTTCCTTAGTTTATGTTGAACGCATACAAAGGTTATTATATGAAACCTATAACCAAACCATTTCTTTAAATTCTGTAACTGCGCACAACTAAATTAGTATTGGGGCAAACATACACACAAAGATACATATATATATATATAACAACATATAACCCTGGGTGCATGTAAGATTGTTACCTGAAGAGCATCTGCAATGTTAATTAACAATGAGCCGGGAAGAGGATTCACATCCACCCACTCACCACCATGCTTCACTTGCAAGCCTGGCACTTGATTCTCCAACAGAACGGTCAATACTCCAGGATCTGTGTGGTGGTTAAGCCCCAGTGTCAAATTGGGCTGTGGACAGTTTGGGTAATAAACTCCTGCAATGTTCCTGAAAACCAAGAGCCCCTTCTCCTTCAATTTCCCGGCCCCCAATCCAAGCCCCTCCGACAACAGCTCCACCACCGTCTCCCCCACCTTGGCGGCATGCCTGTCCCACTCGACCACCTCTTCACGGTATGCCGCCGGAATCTTCTCAACATTCACCGGATCAGGCGACATATACACGTGAACAAAGTCTTGCCAGCTTGCTGCCTTGGATCGAAATAAATCCAAGTTGCTTGCGTACATAGCACCATCTCCCTTCTCCCTGTTGTAATGCTTTGCCTTGACCTCTTGGGGTTGCTCATGGAATGACTTGAAAGCTCCAATTGTCTTGTTGAGCACTGAAATGGGTACGCCGTGGTTGATCACTTGGAAGAAACCCCATGTTTTCGCGGCTTCCCGGATTTGATCGATAATCTTTGGCCGATGCTCGTGAGAATTTATGTTAATAAGATCAATAACGGGCACCCCAGCATTTGTTGAAGAAGGTTTTAGGGTGGAGAGAGTTTCAGGTGGGTGTATAAAGAACTTAGGGATGGTGGTGATGCCAGAATCAGAGAGACCTTTGACACCCATTTTGGAGTCATCGAATTCCTTCACTTCCTTCATCCGATTGTAACCAGAAGATGCACCGGCGGCCGCCATTTTTCTCGGCCTGTGCCCAATGTTGATGCTCTACACACTCTTTGTTTCTTCAGTTTGGTTCAAAGACTTTCTCTATATCTATATATCTATATCTAGACTCTATATATAAAGAGGGAAGATGAATGCCAAAGACAGGCATTGTTACGGTCACTTTTACACTCTCGAATCCAAAATTCGACACGTATACTTAATAATTACAAGGAAACCGGTAATTTGTTAATGCCGGTTGCTTTAGAAAAACAATAAAAATAAAAATAAACATCGACGCACCAACATCCCTCCACCTAATGTTCTTCCAAACGTGACTGACCAGTTTGCCGTTGCCGCTGCTATCGTTGACGAAGATACCACAGCTGGGGGCGGCGGTGGCGTCGATCCTGCAACCACATCCTCTGGTCTTCCCTCACCACCCCCGGGTCCCTTCACTCCCGAGTCCCAAAGTTCTCCGAGACTGCCAAAGAGACCCTTCTGTCATTATACGCATGGTCGCACAGAGATTTTGTCGTAAGAGATAAGTTATCCCACAAGAAGAAGGAAGACTTAGTGTTGGCAAGCTCGAACGAAGATGAAGAGTAACTTCCACAACAAAGAAATTGTTTGCATGGGTGGGAGGGACAATAGACGGTAAGAAAAGATTGAGGGCCGACAACGATGGGAAAGACTCTTTGCGGAAGGTTTGGTGGGGAACTTGCTGGAGGGGATTGAAGTACAGTACAACTTTCTTTTTGGTCTTTGCTTTTTGTTTGATTCTCAATCCTGTTATCGGGCATACCATCGAAAGAATTGCCACGCGTCTAAACTTGGAAGCGATTGTTAGAAGGCCGACTGAACAATCCACTGTCCCTAGCACTGCCCAAGAGTGAATGCAGCAAAACAGTGACTTTTCGTCTTCTGTGAAAAGATTGTTTTGCCCTTGAATTGGCTACTCCATTAAGGCTGTTTGTTCTGCTTGGTAAGGACGTGCATTGATCGAGTTGAATCAGATCCATGTTAAATTTAAAATTTATTTAATTTTGATTGATATTAAAATTTTAGATTCAAAATCGAATCGATTCTTTCATAGAATTCTATCAAACCAATTTGAGTCAATTCGATTTTATTTGATTGAATTTCATGTCTTGGATTAGTTCGAGTTAAGATCAGGTCGGATCTGTTTTATTGTGCAAAACATAACTTATTTATTTAAAAAATTAAAAAATATGATTAGTCTTATATTCTCAAATTTTTAAAATACTAATAAAGTAACATATAAACACAAGTTAATAATAATTAAGTTTAAATAACTATGATTAAAGACATGTATATAATATATGTAAACTTTTATGATATATATAAGTTCAGGTTTCGAGTCGGTTCTTGGATTGATTCGGTTTTGTTTGGGTCCAAAAAATACAAACCTGAGAACTGAACTGAAGTGATCAAATTTGTATATTTTATACCTAGAATCAAACTGAACCTTTAGTAGACCCGAACTAAACTGACTTAGAGTGATCGGGTTGATTCAGTTCTCGAATTTTTCGATTCTTTTGTGCACCCCTGCTACTTGGGATAAGAAGGACAATTTGTCTTTGGGGGCATTAAGGAAATTTCATTGGTCCAATGCTTATTATACCATCACCTTGTCCTGATGCCTTTGCTGATGGGTTTACGTAATATACGTATATATATAACATAATAGTGAAAAGATCTGTATATTGTCCTTTATTTCAAGAAAATACTGATTATAGCATTCATTATTGCTGCTGCCTTTCTTTTATATTTGTGGTTTTTGTGTGGGTATAAATGAGAATGTATGGGGGTGTTAATGGAAATGTCAGAAAAAATATATGTGTATCATACTACCTATAAAAAGAGCGAATCGCTCTTCCATTTCGATTAGCTTTTTCTCACTTTCGGACAATTTTCTCCTTGCTTTTTACCGTTGTTGTGATTGTTTTAACCTTGACTTCTTGTAAAATTTCACTATTTTGTTGGAATTTGAATCCCACGGTTATGCACAACGTGTTTTATTTTTTAATTCTCATGTTGTGTTGACATATTATTGTGGTTTCCTTGCCTTGTTCTTATCCAACTATACGAAACCTATATATAAGCTATATCAACCAGCAAACTAAAGCTCTCCACCGTATCATCAAGTATGAAAACCCATAAAGCGAAGACAAGGACCAAGTCAAATCAACCAGCAAAGCTCCATACGTGGATCAACCACCACCACACACAAAAACCAAATGGAAAAAAATATTAGGTATGCTCCCACCAAATTCAGCCAGCAAGGCATCGAAAATACAAGCATTCTAAAATGACAAAATCGTCCAAGCACTATGCTGACACCACTAATGGCAGGTCGCCAACAAGGCAGGGAGATTTTACAAAAGGATTTGCCCAAATAATCGTTCCTTCAAAGTTCGTTCTTTAATGGCTTCTCTTTTCATCATCATCGACACGGGTGACTCTGAATTTATGGGCTAATATATGATAAGAGCGAATGGCCCTCAAGTTTTTGACTAGCTTTTTGTCATTTCCGGACAATCTTGCCCATTTATTTTGCCTGTTCTAAGATGATTTTGCCCCTATTTTCTCAAGAAATTTCGTTGCATTACTGGCTTTTGGTCCATTTGATGTGCACAGTGTGATTCTTTTTTTGCCCCTACATTAGTCTTTTATTCCAGAGCTGTGCTAGCGCTTACAAATGGAGCCAATCAATTCCATCTCATCTGTTCATTTTCTTTTTCTTTTGATGACTTTCCAGATTTTTTGTGTAGTTGGTTTGTGTGAATGGACGATAATAGTCCACGTAGCTTCACATTTTGTTTTACGTAGCGTCCTCTACATATATATCTGTAAGTTATGTACAATGCATTAATGATATAGGCTAGGAAATTCCGATTGTAACCTCCTTGTGCTTTAATGGTGGGAACACCATATGCTACATCAGCCATTAGTTGCTTCATGTCTCTTCATTCCGGAGCTCGATGTCAAAAATAAAGAGAAAAAAATAGTTTTCCACTATCTCTATCATTTCCTCTGTGTTTCTATCTCACCCCTGCCTCTCTCTCACCTCCATTCATTTTTTTCTTTTTTCTCTGTTGTTTAGGTTCATTTATGTCATTCTCATTTTTTAGTTCCATCAAGCATCTCTCAATATCTTTCTATTTGATATGCAATATTTTCTCTGTTCTAAATTTTTGTTCTTTACATGCTTCGACTTTGTTGATTCCGATTGATTCTCGCTAATTTTGGTTATAATTTTCACAGGTTTCGCCAAGAGAAGAGGAAGATCTAAGGGAACACCAAAGGACCGAGAGCAAGTAAGTTGGATAGGCTCTCTCTCTCTCTCTCTCTCTCTCTCTCTATAGAGCACTTGATTCTCACTCTGTATTTCTACTTTATTAGGAATTTATGAGACCCCTATGAAGCATGGTACTCCCAAAATATCTTCTTTGCTTGCAAAATTGGCTCTGCATCTTCTTGTGTAGTTCTTTTTGAGTCGTTTATTTAGGATTGATATTTTTGGTCAATATGTTATTTTGGTTGTGATTCTAAAACCTAGCTTCAATCTTAGCTGTGTTTGTCTTAGTTGTTACTTCCATGTCATTGTAAGCTGTTCTGCTGCTTTGATCTCTTGCCTCTTTTTTTTTTTTTTTAATAGCTTTGCTATGGAGTTGTGTTCTTGAGTTCTGGTTTTGATTCAATGGATGTTGTAATTTTGCTGTCTTTTGTTAGATTTTGGTTTTATATTTGACTTTGTGGCATTTTTTCCCTTATGGTTAGAAGCTTGTTTGTTTTCTTTGGAGGAAGCTGCTTGACGTAAAGAGGGGAGTTTTTCTATAGAGGTTATTCTCTGCTACTACTTCGAGTATGTAAAAATGTCAGAGAATGCAGTTATATTTCATCTTTTTTTTTCCCTTACAAAAGTGTTGAATTTGCTGCGAAATTGTTTTTGTGTTTTATGTTACTTGATTTTTGGGTTGTCTTCTTATTATTTTGTATTAATTTTCTTTCATGAATGATTTGTTCTTGTTGTAATTTGTGGGAGCTCCGGTGTTTTGATTTGTAGAGTTGTTTGCTTATTACCATTCGTGCTGAAGATGCCAAAGCTGCTATTTTAGTGTATGAAAGTTTGTCGACGAATAGAATACTAAGATTGCAGAGCAGCTTACTCACTGAAATTTGAATCCTAATAAGTTGTAGTCGTTGTACCAGAGAGAGGGAGGGTTTGATTTTCCTTTTTTGGTACCATGTACTTAACATTAATGTTTAAGGTTCGTAAGGATCTAGAGTACGAGTGCTAAGAACTTTCAAAGTACTCTCTAGCTAAGTACTTGTTATGATTCAATTTATGCTTTGATTTGGATCTAATCCTCTATTTGGATATGAGTTCCCTTATGTATTAGGTACTATTCTTCATTTCATATTGAAACCTGTAATAGTGTGTGTGTCTTTTACCAATTGTTTGTGTATGTCTGACTATAAGGAGGAGGTTCCTCTCTTGAAGAAAGACCCCATTTCCCATTTTCTCACTTCTTGCTCATTTGGATGTGGCTTTCTTTACCAAATTTTAGATTTATTCTTTTGTTGACTCGTGATTTGTGTAGTTTTGTTTTTGGTTTTTTTGGGAATGAGTTATTTGAATTGGGGTAACTGACATTAGATGGTCTTCGAGAGAAATAAATTCACTTGTTATTGCTAAGTTGGAAGCAAGAAAGATTAAGTACCCAACTGCTAGAACAGAGCTCCTCTTATGAAGATCTTGATTGAGGGTTAGTTATTTGAGCCTTCTCAAATTTTCTCTTCCTTGCTATATGCTTGTGGTCTCTGTCTTCATACTCTATAGGAGTTTTAGGGTTTCTGCATTTTTAGTTCTCTTAGTCTAAATTTATGCAATATCAGATTTTTTTGACTGAGTTAATTTGTCTCTCTAAAAACGGAGGTTCCTAATAACAAGATGAACTTAAAAAATTGTATTGTATGACTTGGGTTCTTGTGATATTGTAGAAGAACATTATTTATTTGATTTAATGCCCCCTTTTTTTTCCACTTTTATCGGTAGTTAAAGCTGTCTTCTTAAACAAGACAGATCACCCTGCCCTTTCCCTTCAACTTGCTGGAGAGAGGGGGCCAAGAGAGGAAAAAAATAGAAACGTTAATTTTATGTAGATTTGGTATTTTTGCTCAATCACATGGTCTTGCAACTCAAAGAACTTATTGGATTAAGAGAAAGAGTTATTTGAAAAAACGATGGTAGAATTGCATGCCAATTTTACGGATAAAAATATGCATATGAAATTAAAATGAGGGGGCAAAAAGATAGATTATGACATAGGAATTTTCTTGTGGTGAGCCTTTTGCGTTCAAGTTATGTTTATTTGATACTTTTCATTAATCTTTCGTAGTACCACATGGAACAGCTTCTGGCACCTTCTCTTTGGTAATGCAAGTGTTTTTAACTTGTTAGCTTTTAACGGGACATCTGAATAGAACTTTGCTGATGGTAAGTGAATATATATTCGTACTGAATTTTTCATAGTCATAGTAATATAGACATGTAGGTAGAATAGTGATTAATTGGCCATAACTGCTAAATGTAGAACAAAAGCTCGGAGTCTCTGAACCACTATTACACGTTTGCATAATTCACTAGGAAGTGACCAAGAAAAGAACTGAAAATATAAAAACTTTGTACATTCCTTCATTACATTGTAACTAGATGGTGGAAACCACTTAATTAAATTGAAAATATGAAGAAAAAAAATATTATGATGAGAGAAATCCCCTTAATAAAGGGTAAAAAAGGAAAGAAAAATCTTCAAAATATTGGAATGTTCCTATCTGGTCTTTCTCTGGTGCAAAAAGGCCTAAAAGTGAAAAAGGTATTGTTTTTATGAGAATAATTACGTAACTCCATTAGTACAACCAGAAAATTGAATTTACTACTCGGGACTGTAATGTTTCTTTTTCATTAATTTTTAAACATAGAGTTTGTGATGGTCATTAGGTTCTTGCACTACTACAACTTATTAAAACAGAGCAAATCACGAATGAGGAGCTAACTTGAATTTTCTAAAAGAGATTAAAGAGGAAGGAAATAGTGAGCTAACCTCGACTTTTTTATATTAATTCCTTTTCTAATTCCCTAATGATGTCTTACTACATATACAGGTGCAATCCTTTTCCAAGTAGTGCACTGCGGCAATCAAGTTCGCTTTAAGTGATGGTCACTTTTAAACAGACAAATGAGGCTGAAGCATCATATGCGAAAGCAATATAATTGGGTGCCCCACTGCTGTCAATGTAATCATGGAATAATGTAACACTTACATAACACAGTTGGAGGTCTCAATTCGTCAAATTAATGTTCAGTGGAGTAAATAGTTTTAGAAGTGATACTTTTTAATTATCACAAGGGATATCATGTTGTTGAAAGGAAAAGTTGGTTGCAATCAAGTGCCTGGCTCGAGGCAAAATTTATCTGGCCACAAATTCTTTACTGTTGTGCTAAAAAATAAGCATACAGAATTCAGTAGCTTGCTCGCCTGTTCTTACGCAGAAGTTCTATTGGGTTGAGCCACATGCATATTAGACTGCAGAGGCATTATTTGCTCATATACTTTATATCATGTATTGCTCTTTGATTTTTTCAGAAGGGGACTGTTAGTGTAACTATAAATAATGAACTTGATTTGAGAATTTCCGGTCGACTTGCTTTATAGGTCATGTCCATGCAATTGTTGATGGGTTGAAAAGTCTGATAACACCAGCCCATTACAAGACAACTTGGGGTTAAGGAGATTTCAGAGATTGAACCTGTAAACATTGAAGCCACCTATGCTAGGGCGTTTAACTTGTGTTTAGAAGCAAAGTGATCCAAAATAGCAAAAACAAGCTGCTTCATTTGTTGATTTTTATGAATAATTGAATTTATGATACTCACATATTTGAGACTCAACAAAGCTCACAATTGCTAGCAAAAATTTTCATATACAAACCCTACTAAATAAAAAATGCTTTCTTTCCTAGTGGTCTTACGCAAATCGGCTAGCACGGGCACCCTCCACTAGTGTATTAGTAAGAGAGAAAGAGCTGTTGGTTTCCCATTTTCGTAAGAGCTATGTCAAAAGCATTTATTGCTTTTCAAATTCAAATGATCAGTTTATACTTTTATTTTGTGTGTTATTTCTTTATGTGTTTAGGTATTAGTAAAAATCTGCAAGAGCATTTGTGAGAATTGAAATGAAAAACTA
The DNA here is from genome assembly GCA_033060915.1 of Euryodendron excelsum. Lineage (NCBI taxonomy): Eukaryota > Viridiplantae > Streptophyta > Magnoliopsida > Ericales > Pentaphylacaceae > Euryodendron > Euryodendron excelsum. The sequence goes on along the minus strand of CM065395.1, from coordinate 11,622,848 downwards.
TATGTATCATTTGTGAAAGAGAAAAATAGTTGGTTTTCCATTTTGATAAGAGAGAGCATTTAAGACGGAAACTCAATTTGAGGGCGAAAACGTATTTTTAAGATAGGTACAAAACTCGTTTTAAAAATTTGGAGAAACGTTTTGAAAACGCGAGGAAAAAGTTTTGAAAACTACTAGAAAACGTTTAGAAAATTCTTAAGAAACTATTAAAGTACTTAACAGAAACTCTTGAAAAACTTAGGGCAAACGCTTAGGAAACGTTTCGAAAACTTAAAATATTAATTTTTATACATTATTTTCTTAAGTTCTCACTAAGTATCTATGAAATTATTTGCATAGGTTTTCACTAAATTTTACAAAGGTTTCTACTAAGTTTCTTAAAGGTTTCCACTAGGTCTCCTTAAAAGTCTCCTTTGAGTTTTAAAAAAGTTTCTTATTAAGTTTTCCAATCGTTTTACGCTTTCCTTTTCTTCCTATATTTTTTACCATGTTTTCTATTTTCGTTTTTCTTAACGTTTTTTGCTTTCACTTCTCATTTTGATAACTATGGTTTGAACTTTGGAAAATGTCACTTTCCAACCTTCCATTATTTGTGTTATATTTTTGTATTTTAGGGTATTAATTAGAATGATTGAGGGCCAACATTCATTATTTTTCTAGGTGATCAACAGTTCGTCTCTTGCCAAATACAAAAGTTCTCTCTAAGTTTTTTAATTTTGTAATTATATGATTTGTATAAAATAAAAAGACCACACTGATCTCCAAATTAGTTGAGCTACGCGTAAGTTAATCCAAACATCTAGCTAAAAAAAACAAAAAGGTTAAGTGGTAATTTAGTAAATTTTATATAAATCTATGTGCCTCTCATGGAGTAAGCCGAGAAGCCCTTTGCTCTAATCGTCTTTCTGCATAACGCAGTGAGGTGACAACTATTGCAATGAGTTGATGGCCATAGTACAACCGAACAATGGAGGCTTAGAGCATCTCTAACTCATCACTTTCGAATTTATCTTAATTTTGATATGTTTTTAAAATTTAAAAATTTAAAGTTTATGAGTCCCTCCTTTTCATCTAGGTACTTTACCTCTTTTAACTTTTATTTTTACCATTTATTCTTTAAATTATTATTCTTTTATGTAAAAAGTTTCAAAACTCATATATTGTAATCCCATTTTATTTAAAATATAATTATTTATTATCATATTTTAATTTAAATTATAATTATTTATCACATATTTAATTAAAATTAAATTGTTTAATATTTTTATAGTAAATAATCTACCAATGAAATTACAAATAAAAGTACATTAAAAATTCTTAAAAAAAAACCATTAAACAAGACTCGAGAAATTAAAATTACAAGTACTAATAAGGTGATAAGTCACTTCTTCCATACTCACCTTTATGGTAGCTAAAGTTACTAAACTTACCACGACTAAAAACCTTTTGGTGGAGATAAATTAATTAGTTTTTATATTTGTAAAAAATATTCAAAATAAAAAACTAGAGTAATAAAATAAAATAAAAGAATTCATTAATTCCATATATTAAAATAATTTTAATATAAATAAATAATAGGTAAAATAAAAATAATTTATTAATTTCTATATAAATAATAATTCCAAAAAAAATAAAAGCAAGTAAAATAAAAATTATTTATTTATTATACATATAAAAAATCTTAAATTAAATAAATAATATATAAATTAAAAAAATTAATGAAATATTTTAAATTTTAAATTAAATATTTATTAAAATAATTTTTAAAAGAGTTAACATTGCATTAATAATGAATTATTTAAGCTTAAAATAATTATTAGTATAAAGGTTCTACATAAATAGTGTTTGGTCCCACATGAATAGTGTTTAGCCCCACATGAATTGTATTATGACGGTAGCATTCAAAAATATTTGAAGATTTCAAATTAAGGCCATGCACCTTCATTTCTTCAAATATTTTACAAAATGAAGGTAGGTTGCAGGAAAAGTTTGGAACCCACCTTCAAATTTGAAAATCTGAAGATGGGTTGGAGATGTTCTTACATCTCATCATCTAATAGTCAATATTTTAAAAATTGAACCGTAGAGCGAACAAGAAAAATAACCAAATTAGGAGTCATTGGTTCAACCTTCAGGTTAACCGATATTAAATCGTGACATCATAAATATATTCAAATATATAAATAAAAAAATTTTAAATTTTTTAAACATTTTTTATTGAACCAACGATTTTTTAATAGTTTTATGCCCGGTCTAGTGGTTTAACCACTAGGTTGACCAGTCTTTACTAAGTTTTTATTTAAACAGTTTTAAACATGAGCCAGACTATTTTTTGAATCAATTTTCAATTTTTTCAAGTGAAGCGGTTGGTCCGATCCAATTTTTAAAACATTGCTAAGAGCAGAAGAGATGGTATATCTGGTGTTTTTTCTTTGTTAGGGTTGTGTTTTTCTTTGGTCTTGTTTACCATTGGTATGCGACTGTGTTTTCATTTTTGCTCCCACTTAATTCTATTTTCTTTTTGTTCTTATTCTAGTATTTTTTTTTATTGTAATTTTTGTTCTTTTTTTTTTTTTGCTTATTTTTTTTGCGCACAAGGTTAGCTTTGACAATCGGTCGACTTCGAATTTTCAGGCGATCATCTTTTGCTCTTCTTTTCATATTTTCGTTGTTCTTTTTTTTTTTTTGGTCCCTTAATTTTTTTCCCCACAAAGGCAGCTTCGACGATCGGTTGACTTTGGATTTATGGTTTGTCCGAACATCTTTTCCAGTATGCCTCTATTTGTAAATTTGTTTGCTTTTTCTTTTTGTTGATTGTATTACGTAGATCTTCTGTTGTGTATGTATGTATGCAAATTATCTTAGGGCTTTCAGTTTGTCTTTGAATTTTTTCCTGTTGTTAAGAAATATGTTAGAAAGAATGGATTAAAGTGCTTTAGTCAATTCAATTCCTTTTTGTTTTGTCAGACTTTGTTTACAAATTCATATTCACTTAAAAATATTGTTGACTTACAGATGGGATACAATGATGCTTATTATATTATTGAGATGAATAACAAGGATGGCAAAAGCTCGGGAAACTTTGGAAGGCTTGTAGAGCATTATAACTTTGTAATATTTTTTTAAGTTGAAACCACTTGATTCCTCATTGCTTTGAGCGAGAACATAGTTTGAGAATCTCTCTTGTTAATTTCATCTGGGTACTTGTAAACAACAAAACTGATGCTCCCAAGCTTGCTCTTACTTGCGAAGAAATGAAAATGAAAACACAAAAACTAAGGTAATGCTTAGGTTATTTTTTCGAGTGTTAACAGTGTATATCACATTTATGTTGTTTGATTACCTAGAGATCCAAAAAATTTGTAATACCTATGCATTCAGGAGGGGATTTTTCATGTGCTCGATTCGTGCAACGAACCTCCAAGATGAACGCTCAAGATTCTACATGAACGGAAGATGGTGAAAATGCGTTGACTCTCTTTGGGCTGATGGCACTCCAAAAATCAATTCAGATAAACTTAATCTAAATTAACTAAAAGAAAGAACTATATTCTAGTTCTCAGTAATGTGTGTACCTTACTTCTTAGTTGCATGGTATATTTGTAGGCTTCAGAGGCTTCACTCCTTTTAGGAGTGGTATTTCTTCTTCTTCTAAGAGTTGACCACTCTTGGGTCAGTGTAGGAGTAGATTGGACTAATCTTCTTGAATCCTTTCCTCTAACAAATTGTAGTTCTTTATCCATTGGGCTCGGTTTCCTATAAGTCAGCTTGTCGCTTACTCCAAGCCTTTTCTTTGGGAGGTCAATCTTACCACTCTTAATGGACCAGCCCTGATTTGGAGAATGCGGAATCTTTATCCCACAATTGTCCCCAAACCTTTGCGCCCTATTTGGTTGAGCTTGGGAGAAAAGGGTTGTACTGTACTGATAATAACAATATTTTAATTTTGGCCAACCTACCAAACTTAGGTAGAACTAAGTTCAACATTTAGTTTTTATCTTCGGCCTTTTTGGGCCGACCTTCCACACTTAGGAAGGACTAAGATTTTCACTCGGTCTTTCTTTGACTCTCTTTGAGTTGACCTACTAAACTTAGGTAAGACCAAGCTCTTTGCTTGGTTTTTCTCTTCTAGCCTTCTTTGGCTAACCTACCAAATTTAGGTAGGACCAAGCTCTCTGCTTGGTTTTTCTCTTTTGGCCTTCTTTGGCTAACCTACCAAACTTAAGTAGGACCAAGCTTTCTGCTTGGTTTTTCTCTTCTGGCCTTCTTTGGTTAACCTACCAAACTTAAGTAAGACCAAGCTCTCTGCTTGATTTTTTTCTGGCCTTCTTTGACTGGCCTACCAAACTTAGGCAGGACCAAATTTTAACACTTGTTTTTGCTTTTGGCCTTCATTGTCCGACATGCCCAACTTAGGCAAGACCAAGCTTTTACACTTGGTATTTGGGGGTGGCCATTCTTGATCCGACCTGCCAAACTTAGGCAAGACCAATCTCTTTGCTTGGTTTTTAAGTTTGGCCATCCTTGGGCCGACCTGCCAAACTTGGGCAAGATCAAGCTTTTACACTTGATTTTTTGGTGGTGGCCATTCTTGGGCCGACCTGACAAACTTAGGCAGGACCAAGCGTTAGACACTTGGTTTTTGAGGTTGGCCATTCTTGGGCTGACCTGCTAAACTTAGGTAGCACCAAGCGTTGGACACTTGGTTTTTGAGGTTGGCCATTCTTGGGCTAACCTGCCAAACTTAGGTAGGACCAAGTTCTCCACTTGGTTTTTGAGGTTGGCCATTCTTCGGCTAACCTGCTAAACTTAGGTAGCACCAAGCGTTGGACACTTGGTTTTTGAGGTTGGCCATTCTTAGGCCGACCTACCAAACTTAGGTAAGACCAAGTTCTCCACTTGGTTTTTGAGGTTGGCCATTCTTGGGCCAACCTACCAAACTTAAACATAATCAAGCTTTTACACTTGATTTTTGCTTTAGCCTTCATTAGCCGACCTGCCCACTTAGGCAGAATCAAGCTTTAACACTTATTTTTTTCTTTGGCCTTCATTGGTCGACCTGCCCAACTTAAACATGATCAGGCTTTAATATTTGGTTTTTTTATTTGGCTTTTATTGGTCGATCTGCCTAACTTAGGTAGGACCAAGCTTTTACACTTGATTTTTTAGATTGGTCATTCTTAGGCCGACCTACCAAACTTAAGGCATGACCAAGCTCTTCGCTTGGTTTTGAGGTTAGCCATTCTTGGGCCCACCAACCAAACTTAAGTAGGACCAAGCACTCAATTGTGGGATAAAGATTCCACATTCCCTAGATCAGGGCCAGCCCACTAAGAGTGATAGGGTCGACCTTCCAAAGAAAAGGCTCAGAATAAGTCCCAAGCCGACCTATATAAAAGCGAGCCCAGTGGATAAAGAACTCAAATTTGATAGAGGAAAGAACTCAAGAAGATTAGTCTAATCTACTCATACACCGACCTAAGAGTGGTTAACTTCTAGAAGGAGTAAGGCCTCTGAAGCCTATAAATACACCATACAACTAAGAAGTAAGGTACGCACAAAGATTACACTTATCTAACTTAATTTTTGGAGTGTCATCGACCCAAAGAGAGTCAACGCATTCTCACCATCTTCTTCTCTTATAGGCTCTCGAGTATTCACCTTGGAGGTTGGTTGCGCGGATCGAGGCACACACAAAATTCCATCCATAATTGACGCCGTCTTTAGGAAGCCTTGAAGAAAGATGGATACCGAGGGCTCAAGAGCAGTTCTAGAAGCTTCTCACTCGCAGAGCCATGATGCTTTAGATCATGGGTTTCCCTGGGAATTCCCACAAGACCCAGCTCAACATTGGACTTGGGGAACCGTCAACTTTGTTCTGAAGTAGGGCCCATGGTGGCCAACCAATTAGACAAAGAAGATCGGAGGATTCCTCGTACAATGGAGAGCCCTCTACGACCAGATAATCGCCTTCGCAGGAACTCGAACCTTGGAGTTTTTTAGAGCAAACTCAAAAGACGCGACTAGGAGATCTCCAATCTAAGGGTAGAGATCAAGACGATCAAAGATGAGGTCGCCAATCAAAGAGATCGGAGAGAAAGGCGAAGCCAGCATCGGCATAAAAATGAAGATCAGCACAGGCACCGCTCAAGTTGTAAGAAGAGGAGGATAGATTCTAAGAGCCCGAGCATCCCTTTTGTCAGGCATCCTAGAAGTCACAACTCCAGCACTAGACACAAGACAAGTTCTCATACCGGAGGTCAAGACTAAGAAAGAGGTCGGTCACCTGAGCGAGGAGATCGCGAAAACCTTACTCAGTGGCTGAATAACCAATTAGAAGGAAGAATCACACGGCCCAAAGGCAAAACTGCACAAGATATAGCGCGGAAAGCTTTAGAGTGGATAACCGCTTCCCCGTTCACAGATGAGATAGATACGCACTGACATCCCCGAAAATTTACGTCCCCAAGGTTCATGCCCTAAGATGGGAAGTCAGATCCCATCAACCACATCAGGCACTACAAGTAAATGATGGCCCTGTGGAGTGGAAACAAGTCTCTGATATGCTGAGTTTTCTCATCCAGCTTAGGCAAATTAAGCCTACGCTGGTTTGACAAGCTACCGTCAAGGACGGTAGGGAGCTAGAGGCAATTGGCCGAGTTTTTATTGCAAGATTTATTACCAACAGCAAGTAGTCAAAGGAAGTAAACTACCTGCTAACGATGCAAAAAAAAGGAATATGAAGGATTGAGACAATATGCCAGACGCTACTGGGAGGCCTAGAATGAGATTAAAGAGTGTAGCAAACAGCTTGTAGTTGTGTAGTTTAAGATCAACCTACCCAAGGAGCACCGCCTGAGACAATCCCTTACAAAGTGACATGCACTCGCATGCTCGAGCTAATGGAAAGAATTGACTAGTACTCCAAAATGAAGGAGGATCTATTGCTGCCAAACTAGGAGAAGGCCAATTCAATGGAAACATGTTCAAAGGGTTCTGCTCGAAGCCCATAATTAGAAACTACTAGTCAACGCCAACCTACCCTCAGTGCAGTGGGCAAGCAGAGATCTCCAATATGACAATGCTAAATGGGATCAAAAAGAGGCTGGAGAAAGCAAAGAAAAAAATCAAGTGTCTAACGTTTGGTCTTGCCTAAATTTGGCAGGTTAGCCCAAGAATGGCCACCCCTAAAAAAGCAAGTGTAAAAGCTTGGTTCTACCTAAATTTGGCAGGTCAGCCCAAGAATGGTCATCTTCAAAAATCAAGTGTAAAATCTTGATTCGCTAAAGTTTGGCAGGTCGACCCAAGAATGACCAACCTCAAAAGCCAAGTGTAAAAGTTTGATCCTACTTAAGTTAGGCAAGTCGGCCCAAGAATGGCCAAACTCAAAAACCAAGCGAAGAGCTTGGTCCTGTCTAAGTTTGCTAGGTCGGCCTAAGAATGGCCACCCTCAAAAACTAAGTGTAAAAGCTTGGTCTTGCCTAAGTTGGAAAAGTCGGCCAATAAAGGCCAAATAAAAAAAACAAGTGTTAAAGCTTGGTTCTGCTTAAGTTGGGCAAGCTGGCCAATGAAGGCCAAATGCAAAAACCAAGTGTTAAAGCTAAGTCCTTCCTAAGTTTGGAAGGTCGGCCAAAGAAGGCCAGAAGAAAAACCAAGCAAAGAGCTTAGTCCTATCTAAGTTTGGTAGGTCGGCTCAAAGAGAGTCAAGAAAACCAAGCAGAAAGCTTGGTCCTACCTAAGTTTGGTAAGTCGGCTCAAAGAGAGTCAAAGAAAGACCTAGTGTAAAGCTTAGTCCTTCCTAAGTGTGGAAGGTCGGCCAAAAAAGGCTGAAGATAAAAACTAAGTGTTGAACCTAGTCCTGCATAAGTTTCATAGGTCGGCTAAAATTAAAAGATTGTCATTATCAGTGTAGTACATCCCTTCTCGCCCACGCTCGGCCAAATAGGGCGCAAGGGTTGGGGGGCAATTGTGAGATAAAGGTTTCGCATTCCCCAGATCAGGGACTGCCCACTAAGAGTGGTAGGGCCAACCTCCCAAAGATGAGGCTCAGAATAAATCACACGCCGACTTGCATGAAAACGAGCCCAGTGGATAAAGAACTCCAATTTGATAGAGGAAAGAACACAAGAAGATTAGTCGAATCTACTCATACACCAACCCAAGAGTGGTCAACTCTTAGAAAGAGAAGGAATACCACTCCTAGGAGTGGGACCTCCGAATCCTATAAATACATCATGCAATTAAGAAGCAAGGTACACATATTACTGAGAGCTAGAATAGAGTTCTTTCTTTCAGTTCAGTAAGATTAAGCTTGTCTGCTTTGATCATCGAAGCGTCATCGGCCCAAAGAGAGTCAACGCATTCTCACTGTTTCTTATTCCTTTAGACTCTCTAATGTTCATCTTGAAGGTTCGCAAGGCTGATTGGGCTTACGAAAAATCCACGCTACAATTATGCTCTGCAGTTGCAAGCACGTTGTACTAAGTTCATTATTCTCTTTAATGATTGGTACTAAGTTTATTTTTCTCTATAGTCAGTGGTACCAGCTAACATTATCACCTATATGTTATATCTCCTAAAATTAGCAAAGATAAGTTGCTGGTGGTAAGGGGTTTTTAGGTGAAATCAACAGAACCTTGCATCTTGGGGTTATAATCTTGGACCTCTCTTCAAATCATATGTACAGAGGCTAATACGCAAAAGTAATAGTTGAACATTTTTGGTTTCTTTGATATTCAGAAGATTCAACATGTTGTGAGTTTGAAACGAGATACGGGATGAAAATTTTTCATTAAGAGTTAGGTAGAGTTTACCCTAATCGGTTCCAAACCCGTCCCATTGCCGCACATAAATCTGTTACCTGAAGAGCGTCTGCAATGTTAATAATCAATGAGCCGGGAAGAGGATTCACGTCCACCCACTCTTCACCATGCTTCACTTGCAACCCTACCACTTGATTCTCCAACACAACCGTCACTACTCCAGGATCCGTTTGGTGGTTCAGCCCCAATGTCAAATTGGGCCGTGGACAGTTCGCGTAGTCAACTCCTGAACTGCTCCTGGAAGCCGAAAGCCCCTCCTCCTTCAATTTGCCGGCCTCCAATCCAAGCCCTTCAGATAACAACTACGCTGCCGTCTCCCCCACCTTCGCGGCATACCCGTCCCACTCCACCACCTCTTTGAATCTTCTCGACGTCCACCGGATAAGGCGACAACCACACGTGAACAAAGTCGTGCCTTGCAGCCTTGGGTCGAAATAAATCGTTGTTGCTTGCGTACATTACACCATCTAGCACATCCCGGATGTAATGCTTTGCCTTCACCTCTTGGGGTACTTCATGAAATCACTTGAGTGCTGCAAGTGTCTTGTTGAGCACTGAATTGGACACTCACTTGGAAAAAAAACCCCCCATTTTTTCGCAGCTTCGTGGATTTGCTCAATGATCTTTAGCCTATGGCGGGAGAATTTATGTTAGAAAGATCACTAATGGGGACTCCGGCAATTGTTGAAGAAGGTTTTACGGTGGAGAGAGTTTGAGATGGGTGTATAAAGAACTCAGGGATGGCGGTGATGCCAGAATCAGAGAGACCTTTGACACCCATTTTGTAGTCATCGAATTCCTTCACTTCCTTCATCCAATTGTAACCGGAAGATGCACCGACGGCCGTCATTTTTCGCGGCCTGTGTCTAATGGTGATGCTGTACACACTCTGTTACTTCAGTTTGATTCAACAAGCCTTGTTATAATACAAGTATGAACTCAAGAAATTTCTATTCTGTATCAAAATGATAAGATGCAATTCAGCAATTTTATGAAATATCATACAAACAGAAAATTTATACCGAATTTTTATACATAATAGTATGTCTTAATGATAGTCTTTTATTTCAAAACAAAACACTCATCATAATAGTATTTAATTATAAAACTGTCATTGTCACTGTCACATTATTCTGATAATTATTTTTGTATAAACTTTTTGTACCAATAGAATTTTTTTTTTATAATAAACTCCATTCTTTGACGCTAAAGTGAGAGTTGAAATACTGATGTTACATCCCACCTATGGTCTTATCTAAAAAGGGGTTTCTCACACAAATGAATTAACTAATTATTTTTAAACTTTTTTAAAATACATCTAAATTTGTATACAATATACACTGTTTGTATATTTTTTTTGATGTTTTTATAATATTATCCTTGTTTTTAAGTGCCTTCTAATATCAAGTAAGTATGATCGATGATTAAGGAAAACTCTTTTTTATTTGTATAGTACTATCTTTTTATAATAGTATACACTATAGAGATACATATGGATGCAAAAATGCTAACGCACATTGTTCAACTACCATCTTTGACGTTGAAGTGAGAGTTGAAATACCGATGTTACATGTCACCTAATAATCATGCAAATATGATGATTAAGAAAACTCTTTTTTATTTGCATAGTACTGTCTTTTTATAATAGTATACACTATAGGGATACATATGGATGCAAAAATGCTAACGCACATTGTTCAACTACCATCTTTGACGTTGAAGTGAGAGTTGAAATACCGATGTTACATGTCACCAAGGTCTTATTTAAAAAAAGACTTCTCACACAAGTGAATTAATTAGTTATTTTTAAATCATATTTTAACGTAAAACTCATGACATTGCATAAACATGAGAAATTATTTGGTGTTCTTAGAGGATTACGTAGCCCACTTCCTCAACTTACAATGCAATAGGTTTACTCTTAAATAAATTCAATTGGTGTGTTCGAGAATACTCAGACCCACCTAACAAGATTGTATTACGATTTTTGCATTTTTTTTTCTTCTGGTTTTTATAGCATTACTCCATTCTTTAGAGTGACTTACAATATTAAGCCTTTATGACAATTCATGATAAATTTTGATTGTATAACACTGCCTTGTGTAATAGTATAGACTTACACATTTTGAAGTGAGAGTTGAAATATTGATGTTACATGCCACCTAAGGTCTTATGAAAAATAGACTTCTCACTCAAATTAATGAATTAACTACTTATTTTCAAACTTTTTAAAATAAAATTATTGACATATATAATATAAAAAGGAAAAATCATTCGGTAGTATTGGAGCACCATATACCCCTCCTAGCGAGAGAAAATATAATGTCTTTAGGTATTGCCTAGCATGATGTCCTAAGAGTAAATCGTCCAAATACCAAATGATTCTTTTCTCTCGGATGAATCAGGAAGCACCCAATCCGATGCATTGAAGATTGAAAATCCCAGAACTTCGAATCCTGTTAATTCGTTGCACGTAAATATGGATAGCATTTGGCTAGCTTAGCTAGTCTCTCAACTTAAGTGTAAGAAAGAAAAAAAAAATTTGTTCTCATCTCACCTAACCAAATAATTTAATAAAAATATAATAAATTATAGGACTGATGAACACAAACGTCATTTAAAATAAAAATGAAAGGATCCAACTCAGCTATGACTTAAAAATAAATGAGTTTGTTGTTACACATAAGGAAACAAAAATTTAATTAATGTAAAACGGCATAGGTTATGTATTACATCTTATGTCCTTATTTACTTTACAAGCTACAACTCAAGCCAGCTGGTAGAGGCGAGGGAGAGGGTCTACTAATGGATTTTTCTTCCAATGCCTTTTGAAATACTTGTGAATGCGAATCTTTCCAAAATCAGCGCTGGGGTGGTTTTAATAAAAAAAGTAAAATGTTACTTACACTTTGCCATGGCCAAATTTTGGGCCATTCTATTATATATTATCACATATATATATATATATATATAAAAATATTTATTATGCAGTCAGAAATATTTAAGTCAGTTTATATTCACACCACTAATTTTTCCTACAATTTGATCAAAAGTAAATCATTCATGGCCTAATTATAACTAGCTAATAGTTATTTTATCTTTGCTACTGTACTTGTAGCTTTGTGGTTTGAATCTATGATTGATCTGGCGAAGTACTTAAGTCCCAAATAAATTACATGTCCAGAAAAAATCAACCGTGTCAATTTTTTGTTATTCTTTGAATATTAACAACGACTTTGAAGATACCTGAAGACTTTTCTCTTTTAGAGTCATGTGAAAAGGACCGTCGCCCTACCATCCAACGAGGGTGGTGGCATTTTCAATCTCGTGTTTTTCAAAGTCGAACACAAAAATAATTTCAATCATAGAAAGAATAGTTTTTGGTTTACGTATTATAAGAAGTTTGGTGCAATCCATCGATGCCCTACCATCCAAGGAAGGTAGCATCTTCAAGGTAGCATTTTGAATAGAAAATGATGATGTAGTAATTTTGTGGTGTCTTGTCCCCAAACCTTTGATGAGGTCTCTTCCATTGGTGTGTGATTTCCTTTTCTAAATATACTGTGGTGTCTGTCAAATACCCTCTGATGTTTAAGTTAGATTTAAGAGAATAATGTTTCTCAATGGTGTAGTTTGCTAGGGTTTCTCTTTAACGCGTACCTGGAAAGGAAAACCTTTGTTTTTCCTTTGTATGTATGCATGAGGAGTGGTTGGCGACCCTTCCACGTGGCAACATTCCATTGGAGAGTCAAATCTGCGGCAGGGCACTTGAGAGGGTTGTTCCTCCACTCCATCGTGGCGTGTGTCAGAACTGCGTCAGGGATAGGGTGGTTATCCCTTACACACTATACGCCCATGCTTCGAGTGCACACTAGAGTGTCTGGTGTCAATCGTGGCCCCACTAATGTAATGGGAAGGACAGACAAAGCGGAAAGCACGAGGGTCTGGTTTGTTTAAGAATCGATGGGAGCTAAGGTGGGGCTCGGATCAGGACCCGATGAGACGTTCAGGAAGATATCTGGTCTGGTCGGGAAAACCTTACCACCAGATGCCCCCAATTCATCTGGCCATCTACTCAGGGCCAGGGGAATTTCACGGGTCAGCCCATTTGCGAAATTCGGAGCGCATTTATGGTGAAGCCGGTGCAATGATGGTTACAGCTATCACGTCGCTTCACGTACCGTCACGCGGCAACTGTGGGTTGGCTGTTAGAAGTCAAAAAGACATGTCGAATCCCAGCCGTTGATGTCCAATCACCGTAGGCAATCTGAGCCGTTGATTTCAAAGACTTTAGGGGAGTTTTGTTAGGCGGTTTCCATTTTAGCCTCCTCGTTTGCCTTAGTCAAATTTTCTGCACAACACAGAGCGAAACAAAAAAACGAACCTTCATCTCCGTCCTCCATCTCCTTCATCTTCAACCGGTTGATAGGATACCAGTCCTCTACGACGAGCCGCCGGTTATCCTCCGGACTCGCTGCCGACATCTTGTGTCGCGATAAGGCCTATTTCTCAATTATATGTACTGGTTGGCAACGCGTTGTGCTTGGGTATTCAAAGGAAGGGGCCAAATTCCCAACCTCTCGCGGTTTGTCGACAGGCCGGAGTTCTTAGAGTCCATTCTTAGGGGCGTGTGTGCATTATTCAAACCAGTGTTTGATAGGAGTAGGGACGACCAGCTGTTGGGTACGATGGTGAACCTAGAGCATGTTAGTTCAAACTCTAAGGAGACCGATTCAAACGAGTTTAGGGTTGTGAGGCGTGAGACCCAGGAAGAGGCCTTTGTTGGGAACTCTGGGGCATTTGTGGAGGTTCTGGAGCTGGAGGAGACTGGGGCCGCTCACTTCGAGGTTGGGGGAGAAAGGGACCAGCACATTGAGGCGACTGCTCGACCTGGGGAGGCTGAGCAGGAGGAGGGAGAGGAGGATGGTCCCAAGTACGAGGCGATGGGGATCACCTCGGTTTTGGATAAGGAGAAGATAATTGCCCTACGGAGGGCATACCAGATCTCGAGAAGTGTGAAGTGCAGGGTCCCTAACGCTAGGAATTGGGCGTGCTCAGCAAGGGAGGGCAAGATTACTATGTGCAAGGGTGCACTAGCCGATCGTCTTTGCGTGCCATTTCCTCAACCTGTCAAGGAGATTTTATAGAGGCTACGCCTTTCTCCCAGGCAGCTTTAGTCGAGCACGTGGAGGATCATAGTGGGTTGCATGATCCTCTGGCAGATCGTCCATGAAAGGGACGTTACGCTTGAGGAGTTTCTGTATTACTATAGGCTGGCCGAAAGGGGAAAAGGCTATTAGTACTTCTCGGCCAAGGCGTCGGGGTTCTATTTGATCGGCAAGCTTCTATCATCGCATAAGAACTGGAAAGATCGGTTCTTCTTCGCTAGCGAAAAAGGCTGGAAGTTCTGTGCCTAAGAGACTGACTTCTCTACTCGGATCCACCCAAGTAAGAAGGGTACGCTCTTTACCAAACTTTCCCTTTCCTGCTTATTTTCGAAGTGTCGGTCATTCTGACTTAGGCATTTTGCTGGTGTCAAGTCGGCTTAAGCCTCTTCTATCTAACTAGCTGAAGAGGGACATAGAGAAAGTCCAGCAATACGAGTTCCATAACGTTAAAGACTTGGTGATAGTCAAGGCACTCGCTCAATACCTCCTAGGCCCCGAGCCAACTAAGGAGGCGTTGGTTGCCGAATGTGAGAGGAGTGAGTAGAATAGCTCTTTTCGTAGCCCGATCCTTGTCTGACTCTTAATTTTTCCTAAAGATCGTCCATCCCCTATGACCAGTCAACCACCTCCTACGACAATTCAACCACCTCCCAGAGTCGACCCAATGAGCTTCGACATTAGCTTCCTAGCGAAAAAGAAGGCAGCTGACCTGGGGCGAAATGCCAGAAAACGGTCGAAGCCGCGAACTTGGAGAAGGAAGTCGTGCCTTCCACCCAAGAAGGCATCCCCATTGAAGGGGAAAGGCACGAATCCGGCTACCGTTACAAAGCCTCCTCCACCGAGCGAGCCAAAGTGCAACACGGTCGTCCCAGCAAAACCCCAGTCTCGTGCCAGTCCCACTGTCTCTACTCCCTATAATGTGGTTGACAGCGCGGAGGCAGCCTGGGAGAGATCTGGGGATGCAATAAAGTCCATGGATATACAGAGGCTGAGCAAGTATCCGAACTCCCATTTGGTCAGGAACACAAATCATGATCTTTTCAAGGTGAGCTTTTTTCTAAAGTTACCTTACTCTATTCTGCTTCGATTTGATTCTGTTTTGCTTTGTTGATTCTGTTCTACTTTGTTTGATTTCGTTCAAACTTCTCTTTAGTCTCTAACCAAGATCATGACCTTAGGCCATCGTTTGGGCACTTCGAAGAAAGCCCTGCATGAGGAGAACTAGGCCAGTGGCATCCTTACTAAAGAAGTCTGTTCCTTGAAAAAGGATGTCGCTACTGCTCAGGCTGAACGAGATGCGACTGTCGCAGACCTCAAGTCCGCCTGTGAGGAGAGCGAGAGGCTAAGCGTCCAAGTCAACAAGCTCCTGCTGGAATTCATTACTGAGTAGGCTCAGAGGCAAGAGCTGGAGAGGAAGTTTGCCGCATTTCTAGAGGAGCTACTCAGGGCCTGAGCTAAGACAGTGCAAGAGTTTCAGGAAGGAGATGACTTTCAAGCCTTGCTAGAGCCCACATTCACCCAGGGCTTTGAGCTCGCCAGGAAGAGGGCGTCTCAGACCTACTGGGAGCTGGACTTCGTTGGACTTGATCATGTGGAAGAGGGAGTTCCCCAAAGCCTGGAGGGAGTGCTCAAGAAGGCGCCAGAACAGGCTGCCAAGAAGGCTGTTGAAACTGAGGCCGTTCTAGAGGCCAGGAAAGTTGTAGACGGGGCTAGGGAGGAGGCCACCGAGAAGGAGCCCCAGGCTTAAAGCCTGCTGTACTTTTTTCTTTCTTATTCTTCTTCCTTTTTGTTTTGAAAGGAGCATTTTGTTTTGTACTCCTTTTATCATTAATAAGAAATCTCATTTTTGACCCAGTTGTGTTGGATACTGTAAATGATTTTTTGAATGACTGTAGAATAATTCGAATTCATGCACCTATTTTTTGTCATTTTGGCATAGTTAAACGCTCTAGTTGAATGCTCGTGTTAATTACGTCTGGCTCAGCTCGGCCCGTGTGTACCGAGTAAATATCTAATGCCAATGCTCAAGGCCATCTGGCTCTGCTCGATTCATCTGAACCGAGCAAATTTTCTATGCCATTGCCATTAAAGCTGTCTGGCTCTACTCGGTCACGTGAACCAAGCAGATTTTCTATGCCATTGCCATTAAGGTCATCTAGCAGATTTTCTTTGCCATTTCCATTAAGGCCATCTGGCTCTATTCGGTCACATAAACCGAGTAGACTTTCTATGCCATTTCCATTAAGGCTGTCTGGCTCTACTCAATCATGTGAACCGAGCAAATATTCTGTGTCATTGTTATTAAGGCCGTTTGGCTTTGCTCGGTCACGTGAACCGAGTAGATCTTGATTTGTCGATTGACTAGAAGTAGACAATTGTTGAACAGTCGATTTTATTGATAATCTATCGAGTTACAATCAGGGGCCTATCACAAGTAGTACTTCCTCAAATGCTCTGCATGCCACGGATGTGGTAGTTCCTTGCCCCTCAAGTTCTTCAATCTGTAAGTCCCTTTCCTAGTGATGTCGATCATCTCGTAAGGGCCTTTCCAGTTAGGTCCGAGCTTGCGATCCCTTGGATCTTTTGTAGACTGGTTGACCCTTTTTAAAACCAGGTCCCCCACTGAGAAGTCTTTCGATCAGACTCTGGAGTTGTGGTACTAGCGCATCCTCTCTTGATAGGACACTACTCTTATAGCTGCCTGCAGCCTCTGTTCTTCCAACAGATCTAGCTCCACATTCATAGCCTCGTTGTTGGTACTAGGGTCGAACTGCATCGCCCTTGGGCTAGGGAGGCCAATCTCTACTAGGATGACTACTTCAGTGCCGAAGGTCAGGGAGAACAGTGTCGACCCCATTGACACCCTCTCTAGTGTTCTGTATACCTAGAGGATGTTAAGGAGTTCTTCCACCCACAAGCCATTGGTTTTCTCCAACTTGGCCTTGACGATCTTCAAGAAGGACCTGTTCGTGACTTCTACCTAGCCATTGGCCTAAGGATGCTCGAGGGAAGAAGCATGATGACTGATCCCTAGGTCATTGCATAATTAGTTGAATTGCCTCCCTTCAAACTGCTTTCCATTATCCTTGATGATGGTCCTAGGAATTCCGAACTTGCAAATAATATTCTGCCATAAAAATTTCTTCATTTTCTCCTCAGTGATCGTTGGGAGTGTATCTGCCTCTGCCTAGTTGGTGAAGTAATCGATGGCCACCGCTACGAACTTCTTCTGCCCTTTACCCATAGGCAGCAGTCCCACAATGTCAATTCCCCACTGGGCGAAGGGTCACAAGCTCTGGATCGGGGTCAGCTCCTTAGCGGGCAATCTTGGGATGTTGGTGAACCACTGACACTTGTCGTACTTCTTGACGAATTCTTGGGCATCTTTCTCCATGGTGGGCCAATAACATGCTATTCGCAAAATCTTCTTGGCGAGGGGTCGACCACCCGAGTGGTTTCCACAAGCCCCTTCATGAACTTCTCTCATCACGTACTCTGTCTCTTCTTCCGTGGCGCAACAAAGCAATGGCAAGGTGTGCCCTCTCTTATAGAGGACGCTGTTTTGTAGTAGGTACCTACTAGAACGATACTGTATTTGCCTTGCTTCGTTCTTATCCTTCGGTAAGGCTCCGCTTTGAAAGAAATTCCTGATCTGGCTCATCCATAACATTTCAGGTTCAATCTGGTTTACCTCTGGACTCTGGATGTTCGGTGAATTAAGCACCTCTATTGGGACATTCGGGTCTGGCTCATCAGACAAGGCGATCCTGGCCATTCGACCTGCCTCTTCATTCTGGAGCCTCGGGACACGTTCTAGTAAGATTTTTGCAAACCTCCTGGCTAAACTCTTAGCCATTTGGCAGTATTGCTTCATGCTATCCTCTCTAGCTTCATACTCTCCCTGGACTTGCTTCACCACCAATTGAGAGTCGCTCCGGACAACTATCTGTTTGGCTCCCATTCGCCGAGCCATTCAAAGTCCAGCAATGAGGGCCTCGTACTCAGCAACGTTGTTGATGGCGGGGAACTTGAAGCAGAGAGCATATTCAATCTTGTGACCATCAGAAGTGACAAAGACCATGCCAGCACCACTTGAATCGTCAGTAGAGGAGCCATCAACGTCTAAGACCCAATGGTTGTCGATGGGGTCGTCTTCGGGAGTGGCAGTGGGAGGGGTAGTGAATTCTGCGATAAAATCTGCAACAGCCTACCCCTTGATCGCCAGCCGGGGTCGGTAGTGGAT
Source organism: Euryodendron excelsum (assembly GCA_033060915.1). Taxonomy (NCBI): domain Eukaryota; kingdom Viridiplantae; phylum Streptophyta; class Magnoliopsida; order Ericales; family Pentaphylacaceae; genus Euryodendron; species Euryodendron excelsum. The sequence goes on along the minus strand of CM065395.1, from coordinate 11,604,615 downwards.
GTCAAACTAGCTAAGCTCGACTGACCACTTTACCAAGCATCCCGATGATTACACTCCAAAAAGTGTAATCTAAAGTCCCTAAATAGTTGTTGTTAGTCCAATTAAGTTGTATATATGTTCTATTTTAGCATAATAATTGTCTTAATGAGTGTTTGTGGGTATTTTGCAGGTTTCAGGTGGAAAACGGGCGGAATTGGAGCAAAAATGGCCAAGTTGCCCTTTGATCGTACGTACGGTAGGAGACACCGTACATACGGTGGTCCAACCGTACGTACGGTATAGCATGCCATTCAGCGTATGCCTAAGCGTACGTATGGTACGTTCACCGTACGTACGGTGAACAGTACCGTATGTACGGTACCGACATAATCTGCGCGAATTTTGAAGCTTTATCACGCAAAGATGACGCGATTTTTGTATCTATCATCAAATATAGCTTAGATTTTCTATTAGGATGAGATATAGCGAGAGAGAAAATGGGTTTATGGTAGTTTTCCTTGCATTTTCTCGCATTTTCTTTGTAAGAAAACACCCTTTTCTTCATCAAGCAATGAGAAATCTTCAAGTCTTCATGCTTTCTCTTATGGAATTAAGTAGCTAGACTTCTCTTGAATGTAATTGTGGAAATCTACCAAGGATTTGCAAAGGCCTCAATAGAGGTATATGAATTCAAATGATTTATCCTATATTTTCTTCAATTCTTGCTTCAATTGAGTTGTAGACACATAGAACACTTAGATTCATAATCTAGGTTGGTAATTACTATGCACAATCTTCTAATTGGTATAGGAATTGCACAATTGAGGATTTGATTGTAAGATTCTTACAATGAACCAACAATCTACACTCAATTGAACTTGAATTCAAGCATTTATGGTCGAAATCCTCCAGGTCAAGGTTCCATGGAGCGAACTTTGACTTGAGTTAAACAAAAATCCATTGAAGACTTTGTAGAGATTTGGTAGATCGAAGCAATTGCATCCAAGCCCTTCATTAATTGTCTCAATTTTAGTATAAGTGCCTTCTATTTTGCTTGTAATTAGCATAATTTGAGTAGTTCACAACATTCTACCACCCAATCAATTTTCAATCTATTTTTAGTTCAATTTCAGTTTGTTAAGCAATTCACCAATTCATCCCATTTGAGTGTTGGTTTCGACTTTTGCCACGCCTATATTTGGCTCGATCCTTTGGAAGAATGATACCGGTGCTTACCGGTTTATACTTCGATCGACACTCGTAAACCTTGCAGGAAGCTCAAGTTCAACGTACATTTGAGAGTGAATCAAGTTTTGGCACCATTGCCGGCGATCGAAAGCATAAGGCAAACACCAACAAGTTGCGGATTGGAGAAGAGCTTGGTGAATTGTATATAAGAAAAACACAAAAAAAAAAAAGCAAATAAAGGAGAAAAAGAAAACTAAACAGAACAGCAAAATTGCAAACGGGTGGGAGTTGATCACTCACCCTCGACGAAAGCATTTACAGCTTTGGGCCTTGGTAATCTCTTTCTCCCTTAAGATGCTTAGATTTTTGTTTCTCTTTGTTTAGTTTGTTTTGTTTGACTTAGGTGTAGTTGCACTGCATTTTGTTAGGACTCCTTGTGGGGAGACATTTAGTGGAGATAGGATAGTGTGCTTAACTTGCAAATCAGTGGTATTGCTTTGTATAAGGAGATTGGAGGATCGGTTGATGAACAAGAGAAAAAGCCGTTGTCCGGCAATGCATGATTGTGTATGATGTGCTGTATGACCTGGACAGTCTATTATTTGTTGCATGCATTATCGCATGCATCATCGCATGCCACATTTCATTAGGGACATTCATAACCGACTTGTGAGGCTTGAGAGTGCAAGTAGTTCATCACCACTCACACCGGGACTTCCATTAGTTGTGGACCTAGGATTTCTTCCAATGGCAAACATAAATGACCAAGGTTTACCCAACGTCTTCCATCCAAATCTTAATGCCGCACCAAATGCACCCAACCTACAACTTCATCCTAATCTTCAACCCATTCCACCGGGGGTAGATCCTAATGTAGGAGGTGACGATGACATGAAAAGAGGGAGCAACCATGGCGACATGGCGGCCCCCTATCAAAGAACCTTACGAGATTACTCGAACCCTTCACGTCAAGCACCAACTTCTTGCATAGTATTCCCGCCACACTATACTTCACTTAACATTCGGCCAGGAAGCATGCAAATGCTCCCTCAATTTCACGGAATGGATTCCGAACAACCGTATGATTTTGTAAAAGAGTTTGAGGATGCTTGCTCACTTATCATGGATAATTCTTGCCCGAGAGAGGTTTTCTTGTTAAAACTCTTTCCTTTTTGCTTGAAAGACAAGGCCAAACTTTGGTTCAATTCGTTGAGGCCTATGTTTATTCATTCATGGAACATACTCCAAGGAGAGTTTTTAAAGAAGTTCTTTCCTGAGAACTTAACCGAAAGCATTCGAAGGCAAATTTTCCAATTTTCCCCCATGATGGGGGAAACGTTCTTTCAATGTTGGGAGAGGTTTGAGGACCTTTTGAACACTTGCCCTCACCATGGTTTCGCCGATTGGCACATCATCAACACTTTTCACTCGTCTCTAACCCCTCAACTTAAACAGTTGATTGAGTCAATGTGTGCTGGAACATTCCTTGACAAACAACCCCATGAAACCTATGAATACTTTGACATTTTAGCAAACAAGGCTAGGGATTGGGCACTCACCGGGACTCAAAATCCCGAGGATCGTTCCGTACAATAAGGGGTAGGGAGATACCAATTGAAAGATATTGATGATGTGACTGCGAGAGTGACCACTTTAACTAAGAAACTAGAGGCTTTGGAAGGGAAAAAGGTGTTAGCGGTCGAGAGTGAGATAAGAAAAGAGACTTGTTGTATAGTGTGTGACACTACCGACCATAACACATCTTCATGTCCTATCATTCCGGGGTTGAAAGAAGCTTTGCATGGCCAAGTCAATACAATTGGCCAATTCCAAAGAGGAGGGGGTAACCCTTACTCTGACACTTATAATCCGGGATGGCAGGATCACTCTAATTTTGGGTGGAGGAATGAGGGGAGTTCAAATTCCCAACCTTACCAAGGAGGGTATCAAAACCCTCAACACTATTCTACACTTATTCCTCCATTCCAAGCACCTCAACCTCAAGTTTACCAACCCCAACCCATGGCACAACTTCCAAATCAACCCAAACCGTACCAAGCCCCTTATAAGAAACCCATGGAAGATAATTTTTATCAATTATCCAATGATGTGAGAGGGGTTAACGCAAGAGTAAGTAAGCAAGATAAGGTGTTGGATCAACATACTAGGATGCTTGAGGATATCCAAAAGCAAATGTCTACATTGACACAAGCCTTGACCCAAAATGTCCCCGGGAGATTCCCGGCTCAGCCTCAACCCAATCCGGTGGTTAGGCAAGTACACATCACCGAGGGTGGTATGGACCCTCAAATAAGTCATGAACAAGTACAAGCCATCACCGCTCTTAGAAGCGGTAAAGTCATTGATAAAACCATTCCATCAAAGAATGTAGCTTCTAAATCGTGTGTTGACCAATAGGGGAAGGGTAAGGAAAAGGAAGGTGAGAAAGAAGAAAAAGTGAGAGAGAACGGAGAAAGTGATAAGCATCAAATGAAGGAGTTTGTTGCTACTCCTTTTGAGACCTTGAATGAGACCAATAAGGATAAGAGAAGGGATATTTTGAAACATGCACCTTTTCCTCAAAGGTTGACCAAATCAAAAAATGAACTTTTGAATGCTGAAATTTATGAAGTGCTTAAGCAAGTTAAGTTCAACATCCCTATTCTAGATGCCATTAAGCAAATTCCATCATACGCCAAGTTTTTAAAAGATTTATGTACTTTCAAGAGAAAGCTACATGTCAAAGAAACGGCTATGATGAATGAAAATCAAAGTGCAATTTTGCAATGCAAAACCGTTCCAAAATTCAAGGACCCCGGGTGTCCTACCATCTCTTACACTATCGGGAACACTAGCATAGATCGAGTTTTGTTGGATTTAAGGTCTATTGTTAATCTTCTCCCATTTTCGGTGTATGAGGAACTTGGTTTAGGGGAGTTGCAACCTACCCGAGTCACTTTACAACTAGCGGATAGGTCTATCAAAGTGCCTAGAGGTATCATTGAGGATGTGCTCATTCAAATTGATAACTTCTATTTTCCTGTAGATTTCATAGTATTGGATACTCAACCTGTGGACAGTTGTATAGCTCACAACCAAATTCCCGTCATTTTAGGGAGACCTTTCCTAGCTACTTTCAATGCCATCATCCATTGTAGGAATGGGTTAGTGAAGCTTTCATTTGGCAACACCACTTTCGAATTGAATATCTTTTCGATTGCCAAACAACCGAGTAAGTGTGAGGATATCCGGGAGGTTGATATCGTCGAGACCATAGTGCAAGATCACTTTGAGAATGAGTTCTTTGAGGACTCATTGGAAAAAGCATTGTTAAGGAGTGAGCTTCATAAGGCTTTGGATTGTCATGGTAAGACTTCCGGAGAAATTTCATCTCTAGGTCATGAGAGAGCCCAATGTATGCATGTGAGTCAATGGACTCCTTCTTTTGAACCTCTTCAACCTAGTGATACAAAGCCAATTCCATCAGAAGCCAAGCCTCCCATTCCTAATAGGAAACCATTACCAACTACTTTGAAGTATACATTTTTAGGTGATGGTGAGTCCTACCCTGTTGTCATTTCTTCCACCCTATCTTTGAGCCAAGAGGAGAGCTTGACAGATTTTCTTAAACACCATAAAAAAGCTATAGGGTGGACCATTGCCGACCTCCATGGTATTAGTCCTCTTTTGTGCACACATCGTATTTTCTTAGAAGATGGGGCTAAAACCGTGCGTCAAATGCAACAGAGGTTAAATCCCAACATGAAGGAAGTGGTAAAGGGTGAGGTGTTGAAATTGCTTCATGCGGGTATCATTTATTCCATCTCTGATTCTAAGTGGGTAAGTCCTACCCAAGTAGTGCCAAAGAAATCTGGTGTCACGGTAGTCAAGAATGAGAAGAATGAGTTAGTGCCCACCCGTATCCAAACCGAGTGGCGTATGTGTATTGATTATCGCCACCTCAATGCCAAGACCCGAAAGGATCATTTTTCCTTACCATTCCTTGATCAAGTGCTAGAGAGAGTATCCGAAAAAGCTTTCTATTGTTTTCTTAATGGCTATTCCTGGTACAATCAGATTAAGATTGCTCTAGAGGATCAATCCATGACCACCTTTACATGTCCTTTTGGTACTTATGCATACCGACGCATGCCCTTTGGCTTGTGCAATACACCTGTCACGTTTCAAAGGTGTATGATGAGTATTTTTAGTGACATGGTGGAGCACATTGTAGAAGAGTTCATGGATGATTTATCGGTTTATGGAGACACCTTTGAGGGATGCCTTGCAAATTTAGGAAAGGTGTTAGAGCGATGTGAGGAGAGTAACCTAGTCCTTAATTGGGAAAAATGTCATTTCATGGTTACTAGCGAAATTATGTTAGGACACATTGTGTCTTCTAAAGGGATAGAGATAGATAAGGCTAAGATTGAATTAATTCAAAAACTACCTCCTCCCACTTGTGTCAAGGATGTGAGATCATTCCTTAGGCATGCCAGTTTCTACCAGCGCTCTATTGAGGGATTTAGTGCGATAGCTAGGCCAATGTGTCAACTCTTGTCCCTTGACGTACCATTTGAGTGGACCCTATTATGTCAACAAGCCTTTGATATTTTGAAAGGGTCCTTAACTTCCGCCCCAATCTTGTGTACACCCGATTGGTCACACCCTTTTGAGCTTATGTGCGATGCGAGTGACTACGTCGTGGGGGCTATTTTGGGGCAAAGAGTTGACAAGAAGTCTCATGTCATTTACTATGCTTCTAAAACCCTCAATGATGCCCAAGTCAACTACACCACCACTGAAAAGGAACTTCTTGCGGTAGTTTTTGCATTGGATAAGTTTTGTTCTTACTTGATAAGGTCTCTAGTCATCATTTACATCGATCATGCGGCCCTTAAGTACCTTCTCACCAAACCTGATGCAAAACCCCGCCTCATTCGGTGGATTCTATTGCTCCAAGAATTTCATATAGAAATGCGAGATAAAAAGGGGGTAGAAAACGTAGTAGCAGATCACTTGTCCCGGCTTCCCCATCATGGGAGAGCCACCGACTCTACCCCTATCAATGAACATTTTCCGGATGAGCAAATTTTGCATGTGCAATCTTTGGAGAAAGCTTCCCCACCATGGTTTGCGGATATTGCCAATTACCTTGTGACCGGTGAGGTTCCATCCCATTGGTCATCCATTGATAGGCGCAAATTTTTTCGAAATGTGCGTTACTTTTCATGGGATGATCCTCACCTCTTCAAATATTGCCCAGATCAAATTATCCAACGTTGTGCGCCTAACCAGGAATTCAAGCAAGTCATAGAGTTTTGCCACTCCCAAGCCTGTGGAGGACATTTCTCCTCCAAAAAGACCACTGCCAAAATTCTTCAATGTGGCCTTTATTGGCCAACTATGTTTAGGGATGTGCATGCATTTTGGCTTGCATGTGATAGGTGCCAAAGGTTAGGAACCCTCACAAAGCATAACATGATGCCCCTTCAGCCCATTACCATTTTAAAGATCTTTGATTATTGGGAAATCGACTTCATGAGACCTTTTAATAATTCTTTTGGTTACCTTTATATCTTGGTTGCTGTTGATTATGTGTCGAAATGGGTGGAGGCCATTGCCTCTCAGAATAATGACCATCAAGTGGTGGTCCGCTTTTTGAAAGAAAATATTTTCTCAAGATATCGCATGCCCCGAGCCATCATTAGTGATGGTGGCTCACACTTTTGTAATAAGCCCTTTGCATTTTTGTTAAAAAAGTACGGAGTGGTTCATAAGGTCGGTCTACCTTACCACCCTCAAACCCAAGGGCAAGTTGAGTTAGCTAATAGGAAAATTAAGAGGATCCTTGAAAAAACTATCAACCCTAATAGGAAGGATTAGTCCCTTAGGCTAACCGATGCATTGTGGGCATACCGCACGGGCTTCAAAACCGTGCTCAGTGCATCACCATATCGGCTTGTGTATGGGAAAGCTTGCCAACTTCCAGTGGAAATTGAGCATAAGGCCTATTGGGCCATACGGCAATGTAATGAGGATCATGAGGCCGTAGGGGCCCAACGAAAGCTTCAATTGAATGAACTTGACAAACTCCGTAATGATGCTTTTGAAAATGCTAAGATTGCTAAGGCGCACATGAAAAAGTTCCATGACCAACACATTCTTCGCAAATCATTTAAAGTTGGTCAAAAGGTTCTACTTTATGACTCGCGCCTTCATTTGTTTCCGGGCAAATTACAGAGTAAATGGGTTGGTCCCTACCTTGTTACCGACATTTTCTCCCATGGAACCATAGAAGTGAAAAATCTCACCAATGGGGCGGCCTTCAAGGTGAATGGCCAAAGGTTGAAGCCTTACTTTGAGACTTTTCAAGGAGAAGTGGAGTGTGTAGATCTCATTGATCCACCACCTTTCGATTGATGATGATCTTTGCCCTAATCTTTAGGAGTAGGAGTAGCTTAGATTGATTTTCTTAGCTTTCTTTGTTTGTTTCTAGTTTGGTGACTCACATTTTGTTAGGAATAGGATTAGTTCGTAGAGCCATTTAGGCTAGTTTTTTAGTTAAGTTTGTAGTAGTTTGTTTGTTTTCCATTTTTAGGCTGATTTGGGAATAGGAGTAGGTTGCTTTGTGGGCCTAGCCATTTGTTGTTTGGGGAGAATCATATAATTTGATTGAGTGCAGGGAATCCCCCAGCTGCATTGTACTTCCTTACATCATATTTGATGCCTTTACATGTGATCTCTTGGGTTTATAAGAGAAGGGACTTCCGGCCCTCAATTCCTTGCATTCACCTCTCACATTATTCAGCCCCATTTATGCATTTGTCCTTTTTGTCTCAACCCTCTCCATGGCTTCCAAGGACTCTTCCAAGGCTAGTGGGAAAGCCGCTCAAGCCTCGCATTCTGATGAGATAGAGGACCCGGACTACGCCGCATTTTTTCGAGCCTACATGTGTACCTCCTTATCCCGCCTTCCTTCAGATGATGCCGTCACGGTTGCTTGCCTGGTGGTTTCTCGCCTCCTTAATAAGTCGCCCTCTTCATCTTCCGGCACATCCAAGAAGGAAGTCGCGGCGTCTTCCAGGTCCACCACTTCCAAGAAGTAGGCTCGAGTAACCCACCGGGCGGTAGCTTGCATTGTAGGTCGTTGTGTCTTGGACTCCTTTTATAGGAGTCCTCTATCTTTCATTTCCATGTTGTTTGAGCCACCCTTGGCTTTGTAATGTTTGATTTCCGTCTTTAATGAAATGGTGGGTTGCTTTATCACCTCCGTGTTGCCTTCGTTCATGTTTTGTGGCCTCTTGTGTTACATTAAGGACAATGCATCGTTCTAGGTGGGGGTGAGGGTAAATTACAGGGCATTCTCCTTTGTTCTGACTGTTTTGGGCTCATTTCTTTCTTTTTGTACAGAGTAGTGCACAGTAGAACTCAATTTTTTCCGAATCTATAGTTTTTTCTTATGAGCGTACGTATGGTGGTATTAGCGTACGTACGCTGGTCTAAGCGTACGTACATGTCTCCAACTTATGTAGAATGTTCTTCAAAGTTTAGTCTGTGAGGACCACTATCGTGTGGGCTTGGAAGTAAGGTCTCAGGCGCCGAGCCATTGTCACCAATTTTAGGGCCATGAGCTCCATTCTCGGGTATCATTCCTCTGTCCCATATAGTGCCCGACTAGTATAGTACATTGGCTTCTGGATTCCTCCTTCTCTGACCAAAGCCGAGCTCACTGCTGTCGCCGAAACTGCCAAATACAAATATAATTTTTCCCCCAGAATAGTTCGACTAAGCAGCAGGACCAAGCTCAGGTATTGCTTGAGTTGGTTAAAAGCCGTTTCACATTATTCGGTCCACTAAAATGCCTTGAGCAGGATCTTGAAGAAGGGCAAGCATTTGTTAGTGGATCTGAAGATAAACCTATTCAGAGTTACCACATGCCCTGCCAGCCTCTGAACATCCTTTGTCGTCCAAGGCGCTTGCATGTCAATAATGGCTTGGATCTTTTCTGGGTTCGCCTCAATCTCTCAGTGCAAGACCATAAAACCTAGGAACTTCCCCGAGGCTATGTCGAAGGCACACTTAGCTGGATTGAGCTTTATCTAGTATTTGCACAACGTTTGGAACGTCTCTTCAAGGTCCTGCAAGTGGTTGATGGTCTTCTTACTTTTTACCAACTTGTCAGCCACGTACACTTCCACGTTCCACCCGATCTGTGATTTGAACATGAGGTTGCCCAACTGTTGATATGTTGCCCCCGTATTTTTTAGTCCGAACGGCATTACGTTGTCGCAACAGAGCCCCCCGTCAGTGATGAAGGCTATTCGGATCTGGTTGTATCCTGAAAAAGCATCCATGAAGTTTAGCATATCATACCCAGCTGTAGAGTCGACAAGGAGGTCAATTGTGGGCAGAGAGAAACTGTCCTTCAGGCATGCTTTGTTTAGGTCCGTAAAGTTGACGCACATTCTCCACTTTTCGTTAGAATTCTTCACCATGATGACATTAGAGAGCCAGGTGGGGTATTGCACTTCCCTAATGAACTTCGCTTGAACCAGCTCCTCGACTTCTTCAGCCACTGCATCGTTCTGTTTTGGCTTGAAGTTTCTCGGCTTTTGTTTGACCAGCCTGACCTCGGGATTGATGTTCAAGTAGTGAGCTACTGCTCTTGTATCAATACTAGGCATATCCTCGTGAGGCCAGGCCAACACGTCAATATTTTTCTTTAGGAATCTCCATAACTCCTGCTTTAGCTCCTCTGGTACGGCAATCTCGATGATTATTATTCTGTTCTGCCCTTGAGCCCGGACGGGAGCATCCTCAAGCTCCTCTACTGGCTTGCCCCTTCTGACTTCCTCTTCATTCCTAGGCTCAAGCTCTTCGATGACCAAGGTTTCTTTACTAGCGTCCCCTTTCAGAGATGCCATGTGGCATTCCCGAGCCTCCTTCTGGTGGCCCCTAGCACATCTGACCCCACTCTCGGTTGGGAACTTGATCCGTAGGTGGTACGTGGACGTTACAGCTTTGAACTGGTTCAACATTGTTCATCTAATTATTACGTTGTAAGCTGGCAGACAGTCCATCACCAGGAAGTGGACCAGCTTCGTTGCCTGGTAGGGTTCCTCCCCCAAAGTCACCGGTAGGACGATAGACCCAAGGGTGGTGACCCGGTCCCCGGTGAAGCCAACCAAGGGGGAGTTGATAGGCTGTAATTTCTTTTTGCCAATCTACATCTTCTCGAAGACTCTATAGAACAAAATGTCAACCGAGCTCTCGCTGTCAATCAGAACTCTCTAGGTTTTGAAGTTAGAGACAATCGACAAGATGACCAAGGTCGTCACGGGGTTGGTGGAGCTCTGTGGCTTCTTTGTAAATGTGATCACAGGGCCATCCGTCTTCAGTTTCTTATTAGGTGCCCCGACCAACATTACCTCCGCCCTGGTTCGGATCTCCTTAACGTGCTTCTTCCGCGCTGAAGAAGATTCGCCTCCTCCAATGAATCCTCCTGCTATAATCCTTATTTCTCCGATGGGCTGGTTGTTGGGTTGTGCTCGGGCTGGACTACGCCGATCCTCCTGCTCGTGTTGGGCCTTTGTGGAGCCTAGTTTTTGTTTGATCCAATTTGAAGACCCGACCCGACCCGAATAATGTTGCGTGATTTTTAATGGAAAATTTTCAGAGGCTTAGTCCATGGAGCGGAGGCTTGGGCCTATCGGCCTAAGCTAGAGAAAAACGGTAGCCCATTGTGAATCCTATGCACAGGATGCATAAAACGCAATTTTTGTGATTAGGGTTTGTTTTTGTATTTCTGGAGAGAGGAGAATAATTGTAGCTGCACTCTGTATTTTTCCCTGATCATAGTGAAAATCCCTGCAACTCTGTAGACGTAGGCAAATTGCCGAACCAGGTTAAAACATTGTCTTGTGCGTGTGATTGTTTTTCTTTGACGTGTGTTTTTCTCTATTTTTGTTTCTCACGGGTTGGGAATTTCTATTCAATTCCCTACAACTGATATCAGAGCCTAGGGTTAGGTTCGAGTGGGAGCAACGGCAGAGGAAGCAGGAAAGACGTCTGGAATAGAAAAGTTTGATGGCACAGACTTCGCGTATTGGAGGATGCAGATTGAAGATTATCTCTATTGGAGGAAATTGCATCTACCTCTTTTGGGGACAAAACCTGAGGCAATGAACGCTGAGGAATGGGAGCTTCTTGACAGACAGGTACTGGGAGTTATCAGGTTAACGTTGTCTAGGTCTGTTGCACATAATGTTGTAAAGGAGAAGACCACAGCAGATTTGATAAAGGCTTTGTCCGGTATGTATGAAAAGCTGTCAGCAAACAACAAGGTACATCTGATGAAGAAACTATTCAATTTGAAGATGGCAGAGAATGCATCAGTAGCACAACATCTGAACGAATTTAACACTATCACAAATCAATTGTCGTCTGTAGAAATTGATTTTAATGATGAGATCCATGCACTGATCGTTTTGGCTTCTTTGCCAAACAATTGGGAAGCAATGAGGATGGCAGTAAGCAATTCTATGGGAAAGGAAAAGCTGAAGTACAATGACATTCGAGATTTAATTCTTGCTGAGGAGATTCGTAGAAAAGATGCAGGTGAAACCTCAAGATCTAGCTCTGCCCTAAACCTTGAGACAAGAGGCAAAGGTAATGACAGAAATTCAAACCGGAGCAGATCAAACACCAGAAATTCTAATCAGAACAGAAGCAAATCTAGATCAGGCCAACAAGTACACTGCTGGAACTGTGGGAAAACAGGTCACTTTAAGAAGCAATGCAAAAGTCCTAAGAAGAAGAATGAAAATGATTCTACCAATGCTGTAACAGAAGAGGTACAGGATGCATTACTTCTTGCAATAGACAGTCCACTTGATGATTGGGTTTTGGATTCAGGAGCTTCGTATCATACCACTCCACACCAAGAAATCATACAGAATTATGTTGCAGGTGATTTTGGTAAGGTATATTTGGCTGATAGTTCAGCCTTGGATGTTGTACGTATGGGAGACGTCCGAATATTGTTACCCAATGGGTCTGTCTGGTTACTAGAGAAGGTTCGACATATTCCTGACCTGAGGAGGAATCTGATTTCTGTTGGACAACTTGATGATGAAGGGCATGCAATACTATTTGTTGGTGGTACTTGGAAGGTTACAAAGGGAGCTAGGGTATTGGCTCGTGGAAAAAAAACTGGTACTCTATATATGACCTCAAGTCCAAGGGACACAATTGCAGTTGCTAATGCAAGTACCGATACAAGTCTATGACACTATAGACTTGGTCACATGAGTGAGAAAGGGATGAAGATGCTGCAGTCAAAAGGAAGACTACCAAAATTAAAGTCCATTGATTTTGACATGTGTGAAAACTGCATCTTAGGAAAGCAGAAAAAGATGAGCTTCTTGAAAACTGTTAGGACACCGAAGGCTGAAAAATTGGAGTTAGTACACACTGATTTATGGGGGCCCTCTCTGGTTGCATCCCTTGGAGGTTCGAGGTACTATATCACTTTCATTGATGACTCAAACAGAAAGGTATGGGTTTATTTTCTGAAAAATAAATCTGATGTATTTGAAACTTTTAAGAAGTGGAAGGCCATGGTTGAGACAGAAACAGGTTTGAAAGTCAAATGTTTGAGGTCAGATAATGGAGGAGAGTATATAGATGGAGGGTTTAGTGAGTATTGTGCTGCACAGGAAATTAGGATGGAGAAGACCATTCCTGGGACACCACAGCAGAATGGTGTAGCTGAGCGCATGAACAGAACTCTCAATGAGCGTGCTAGGAGTATGAGATTGTATGCTGGACTACCAAAAACTTTCTGGGCTGATGCTGTTAGCATTGTAGCTTACCTAATAAACCGAGGACCATCAATCCCCATGGAGTTCAGAATTCCTGAGGAGGTTTGGAGCGATAAAGAGGTAAAGTTTTCACACTTAAAAGTTTTTGGTTGTGTTTCTTATGTTCATATTGATTCTGATGCTCGTAGTAAACTTGATGCAAAGTCTAAAATATGTTTTTTCATTGGCTATGGTGATGAGAAATTTGGCTATAGGTTTTGGGATGAACAAAACAGGAAAATCATCAGAAGTAGAAATGTAGTATTTAATGAACAGGTTATGTACAAGGACAGGTCAACTGTAGTGTCAGATGTTACAGAGATAGTTCAAAAGAAATCTGAGTTTGTCAACTTAGATGAATTGACTAAAAGTACTGTCCAGAAAAGGGTGAAGAAGATAAGGAGAATGTAAACTCACAAGTAAATCAGAGTACACCTGTAAATGAAGTTCGCAGATCTTCCAAAAATATTAGACCTCCATAGCGTTATTCACCCGCTCTAAATTATCTCCTGTTGACTGATGGTGGTGAGCCAGAATGCTATAAAGAAGCCTTGCAAGATGAAAATTCAAGCAAGTGGGAGTTAGCCATGAAGGATGAGATAGATTCCTTGTTAGGGAATCAGACATGGGAACTGACTGAGTTGCAGTAGGAAAGAAGGCTTTGCATAACAAGTGGGTATACAGAATAAAGAATGAGCATGATGGTAGCAAACGCTACAAGGCCAGATTAGTTGTTAAAGGGTTCCAGCAGAAGGAGGGCATTGACTACACAGAGATATTTTCTCCTGTTATGAAGATGTCAACAATCAGACTGGTACTGGGAATGGTGGCTGCAGAAAATTTACATCTTGAGTAGTTAGATGTGAAGACAGCATTCCTTCATGGTGACTTGGAGGAAGACCTTTACATGATTCAACCAAAAGGGTTCATTGTTCAAGGACAAGAGAATTTAGTCTGCAAACTGAGAAAGAGCTTGTATGGCCTAAAACAAGCTCCTAGATAGTGGCATAAGAAATTTGACAGTTTTATGCATAGAATTGGGTTCAATAGATGTGAAGCTGATCATTGTTGCTATGTTAAGTCTTTTGACAATTCTTACATCATATTATTGTTGTATGTGGATGACATGCTTATTGCAGGTTCTAGTATTGAGGAGATTAATAATCTGAAGAAGCAATTGTCTAAACAGTTTGCAATGAAGGATTTGGGAGCTGTAAAGCAAATCCTTGGTATGAGAATCATTAGAGACTAGGCTAATGGTACTTTGAAGCTTTCACAGTCAGAGTATGTGAAGAAAGTTCTCAACAGATTCAACATGAATGAAGCTAAACCAGTGAGCACTCCTTTGGGTAGTCATTTCAAACTAAGCAAAGAACAGTCACCGAACACAGAAGAAGAAAGGGACTATATGAGCAAGGTGCCCTATGCCTCAGCTATTGGCAGCTTGATGTATGCTATTGTGTGTACAAGGCCAGACATTGCACATGCAGTGGGAGTTGTGAGCAGATTCATGAGTAAGCCTGGACAACAGCATTGGGAGGCAGTCAAGTGGCTTTTGAGATATTTGAAGGGTTCATCAAATACATGTCTTTGCTTCACAGGTGCAAGTTTGAAATTGCAGGGTTATATAGATGCTGATTTTGCTGGTGATATTGATAGTAGAAAGAGTACTACTGGGTTTGTTTTTACTCTGGGTGGTACAGCTATATCATGGGCTTCAAATCTACAAAAGATTGTCACCTTGTCTACTACAGCAGTTGAGTATGTTGCAGCAACTGAAGCTGGAAAGGAGATGATTTGGCTACATGGTTTCTTAGATGAATTGGGTAAGAAGCAGAAGATGGGCATTCTACATAGTGACAGTCAGAGTGCAATCTTTCTTGCAAAAAATTTGACTTTTCATTCAAAGTCGAAGCATATACAGACAAAATACCACTTTATCCGTTACCTTGTTGAAGATAAGTTGGTAATACTTGAGAAGATTTGTGGATCTAAGAACCCGACAGACATGTTGACTAAGGGTGTCACTATTGAGAAGTTAAAGCTGTGTGCAGTTTCAGTTGGCCTTCTAGCTTGAGGACACAAGGGTGAGTTGCAGGGATGAGGGATTGTTTTTTGGAGGATTGCGGTTGATGTTGGTAATTGAACTAGCCTCCAAATGGGAGATTTGTTGGGCCTTTGTGGAGCTTAGTTTTTGTTTGATCCGGTTTGAAGACCCGACCAGACGCAGATAATGTTGCGTGATTTTTAATGGGAAATTTTCTGAGGCTTAGTCCATGGAGTGGAGGCTTGGGCCGATAGACCCAAGCCAAAGAAAAACTGTAGCCCATTGTGAATCCTGTGCGCAGGGTGTATAAAACGCAATTTTGTGATTAGGGTTTATTGTTATGTTTCTGGAGAGAGGAGAATAATTGTAGCCGTACTCTGTATTTTTCCCTGATCATAGTGAAAATTCCTGCAACTCTGTGGACGTAAGTAAATTGCCGAACCACGTTAAAACATTGTCTTGTGCGTGTGATTGTTTTTCTTTGACGTGTGTTTTTCTCTATTTTTGTTTCTCACAGGTTGGGAATTTCTGTTCAATTCCCTACAGCTCGAAGTCTCAGTTGGCGACGTATCGGACAAGTTTGCCCCTCTTGATCAGATCCTCAATCTGTTACTTCAAGTCGATGCAGTCCTCCGTGTCATGGCCGTGGTCGCGATGGAATCTGCAGTACCTCTTCAGTTCCTCATGCTTGAGGGCGTCTTCATGCATTTTGGCCATCTCAATTTCGGATTGCCCCTTATCTCCATCAGGATATCTTTCAGTTTTGTCATTAGGGGGTGAATATTCAATCTAGCTCATGATAACGCTCCCATCTGTCCTCTACTCTGTAGCGCGACCAATTGCTGCTCCAGTTCGTCTTTACCTCCTTCTCCTCGTTCGAGGTGCCACTCGACCTCTTTTTATCGGAGCGCGAACTGTTCCCTCCATCATTCTCCCGCTTAGCTCTCATTGCATCTTCTACATTCATGTGCTTCTGCGCCTAAAGTATCAGTTCGGCCATATCCTGAGGTGGCCTCTTTGACAAGGAAAAGAAGAGTTTTTCAATCCTTATGCCACTCATGAATGCCGTGACAGCCACCTTATCGTCCAAGCCGGTCTGCATGCATTAGCAACTGCAGTGCTTTGCTTTCACATCTTGGGGTTGCTCGTGGAATGACTTGAGAGCTCCAATTGTCTTGTTGAGCACTGAATTGGGCACGCCGTGGTTGATTATTTGGAAGAAACCCCATGTTTTCGCGGCTTCGCGGATTTGATCGATGATCTTCGGCCGATGCTCGTGAGAATATATCTTAGAAAGATCAATAATGGGGATTCTAGCATTTTTTGAAGAAGGGTTCATGCTGGAGGTAGTTTCATGTGGTTGTATAAAGAAATTAGGGATCGTGGTGATGCCAGAATCAGAGAGACCTTTGACACCCATTTTGGAGTCATCGAATTCTTTCACTTCCTTCATCCGATTGTAACTGGTCGTTGCACTGACGGCTGCCATTTTTCTCGGACTCTCTGTATTGTTGATGCTTTATTCACTCTGACTCTAGCTTGACTCAAGGCTTGATAAATACAATCAGAATTAAAACCAATCTTTAGGTAGAGTAAATATTCATATTATTTTTGTATAATATTTGTACGTATGTATAAATAAATAAATAAATAATTTGTTTTTCGTTCAAATTTAAAATTTAATGAAAATTACTCATTTTCTTGAATTAGATCATATAGTACATTTAATAAAAGTTTTACATTTTATACCCTTAAAAAAACACTCAATTAAAAATTAGATATAATCAACATAATTTTAGCGTATTATTATTTCTATACTTAATATATAATAATAGTAGTGTAATTATTGACCATTAAACTTATTCGGCTTTATCAATTACAAAAAAATCTACACAACTCATGATTTGTGTATCTTTACTGATATCAGGTTATATATATTTTTAATATTTTTTTAATACTTTATATATTTAAATTATTAAACATATTTTATAACTTCTTATTAATACTCAAAATATTAAATTAAAAATAATAAATAATAAAATAAATTTAAGAATATAAATAATAAAATAAAATTTATTTATATATCACTTTAATTTAGCTATTTATTAATAATATGTTTAAAAAATAAAATATATTTGACAAAAATGTTACCTACTAACATATATAAAAAGAAATTGCTTATAAATGTCACCATATTTT
Organism: Euryodendron excelsum; assembly: GCA_033060915.1. Classification (NCBI taxonomy): domain Eukaryota; kingdom Viridiplantae; phylum Streptophyta; class Magnoliopsida; order Ericales; family Pentaphylacaceae; genus Euryodendron; species Euryodendron excelsum. The sequence goes on along the minus strand of CM065395.1, from coordinate 11,587,338 downwards.
TTGTTATGGCTTTTTAACTAATGTTTGTACAATACCCGAATAATTATATATTTTTATGCATAATTTTGTTACCGTATTTCTTATAAAAAAAATTTATTAAACTCATACATGTTAGAAATCGTTCTTTTGTTGTTTCGTATTTTATTATGGGTAAAGCATTTTTCGCATGCAACAGTCGCGGCTATTATCGTAGTTGATGTGGAGCATATTAGCTAGCGTTTGTCCAAAAGGCATGACTGATGCCAACATTTTTCTCATTAGGTAAAGTTACAAAATCAAAAAATTCATATAAAAGTTTTATACAGAATGATGGGTTAAATAAGATCGTTTTACTTTTTAAAAAAAAAACACTCATCATGGTTGCCCTTAATTAAAAAAAATGGAGATCACCACTTCATTTTACAAGATTTCATACAAATTTTTTGAACAAAGGTAAGATTTTCTAGTTTTCAAGTGGTGATCACCAACCACCAAGGTGGTACATGAGTTAGCTTTAGCAACTAGATTTAGAACATCGCTTTTCTCTTAACGGTGGCGTGTTTGAACTCCCTTACGATAGTACTTGCGTGAACCAGATGTTATTCAGAAATGAATGAATATCACTTGCATTTTGATGCGACTATGGTAACGAGCTTATCCTTTCTAGATTAGTAGCTATGGTCTAAATCTAACATTCCGCAGCGAGTGAAAATCCTTATAGTCACGCCCAAAAAAGTTACTACAATGGTCACCCCTTCCCACCTTTTTGGCCTAGCAAAAAAAAGGTAAGAGCCATTTTGTATACAAATAGCACATCATTTCTACGAAACCTTTATGTAGAGTTCTTCATTATAATGGTGTGACTCAATGACATTTTTGTAATAGGCATGCTAGCATCAGGCGCCTAGCGCTAGCACTCTCCTTTTTGTAATTAAACATCATCTTAATGGGTACTTCACCTCAATCTAGCAAACAACTGTCAATTCAACCGCATCATTTTTTTTTTTTTTTGGACAACAATTCAGGTATGACCCACAAAAAGATCCAACCTTTGTGGGCATACTATTTATGCATAAACTATAAAAGGCTGTTTTAAACGTTTTTTAGGGAGCTTTTCACATATCTTTCATTCCTTAGCTTAGGTTAGCTTAGATATTTTATATTAGGAGTAGTTTTAGATGGAGAGACTCTATTTTCCTTTACTTTCTTGCATTTTTCTTTACTTTTCTTGTAACCAAACACCACATTTTTCTACTTTCAATGCAAGATCTACTTTATCTTATGCTTTCTATTATGGAATCAAGTAGCTAAACCTCAATTTGGGTGCAATTGTGAAAATTTGCCAAGAATTTTCAAGAATTTCTATGAAGGTATATGAATTTCATTAAACTATCTTGTGATTTCTTCAATTCTTCTTAAGTGAGTTCTAAATTCATTTGAAAACTTAGATTCATAACACAATTTGACAACTCCTATACATAATTCTTTAATTGGTATAGGGATTGCACAAACTTAAGGTTTGAATCTATGATTCCAACAATTGATCACAATTCTAATCTCAATTAAGTGAGAATTCAAGATTTTATGATCTAAATCCTCCGAATTAATGATTTATGGAGTGATCCTTGATTTGAGTTATAAACTCTTCTATTAAAACTCTTGTTGTGAATTGTTTGATTGGATCAATTGCATCCAAGCATCTCTTATTGCAGTCAAATCTAGTTTTATCTTGTTTTAATTGCTTACATTAGTTGTTAATTACTTTCCATTGCTCTTAAGTAGTGATAGTTGAAATCTCTCAAACAAGAAGGAATTTTTGGTTTTCTTTTACTTAGATTCAATTTACTTAGTTGCAATTCAATTCAAGTCAAGTTAGTGTTCTCTAAATGTTGGTAACTTGTGTTTGGTTTGGTCCTTGAGGAAATCAACTCTAATACTCATCAAATTTATACTTCAATCGCAACACCCGTTCTCTTGTGGAGGCTTAATTTCTGAACATCTTTGAAAGTGATTCAGAAAGCTTTTGATTTGATTAATAATATTGAGAGAGATTTCTCTTTTATTCCTATTGTTCTTGTGTTCTTGGTGCAGAACTACAAGCAGTGGTTGTCTACTTTCTGGTATCTCGTGGTAAAGTTCAGCAGATCGTGAAAGGTGTTTAAACTTGTGATTTTTCATCACCGCTCGCTGTATCACATTGCTAAATGCATGTACATGAGCATCCTTCAAAGTACATAATTAACGATAAGTTATATATATGTGGGGGTAATGTCATATAAATTAAAAAATTTATCACCAAAATAATGTGGTTGGATAAAAATCATTCATTTTAAAATAAAATATTCATTATAATGGTTCTTAATTATAATAATATTACTGTCACATCATTCTGGTGAAATTTTTTGCACATATTTTTTTAAAAGAATAGCATTTTTCTATATATATATATATAGAGAGAGAGAGAGAGAGAGAGTGAGTGATCTGAGGAACATTAAAATAAAATTAAAAAAGGCCATACCAACTCCTAACAGCCTGTTTGGAAGGAAAGGGGAGGGAAGTGAATGGAAGGAAAAGGAAAAGGAAAAGAAAGAGGAAATGAAAGAAAAGAAGTTTCCTTCCCTGCTTGGTTTGCAAAGAAAATTAAAGGAAAGTGACTGGAAAGAAGAGAGAGAGGGAGATAGAGATTGATTTAAAAAAATTTCTCAGTTTTCTCTTGCCTTTTCATTCACTTCTCTTGTAGGTAGCATCGAACAAGAGAAGGGAAAATTTTTAAAATTTTCCCTTCCCCTCCCCAAGTTCCAAACAAGCTGTTACGTGAAAGCTTCCTTATCAGTTAAATCTATATCCACAAAGCCTGCAAAGCCTTATACAAATTTTTCTTCAGAGAGGAACTGTCAAAAGAAACAGATGGAAGTCAAAAGAATTGTGCAAATAACACAAACAAATTAAGGAATATAATAACAAACCTTGTTGCATCCAGAGCACATGAGAACAAGATTCTTGTCTTTTGCCCTAAAAACTCTAAAGAAGACTGGAGTGTATTAATCTTCAAGCTGTTCATAAGTATCGTAAATTCCTTAAAAAACTAAATTGAGTTGGTTCCATTTTAGTCCATTCATTGTCCATTTAAATTAGGTGTCACTGAGATCCTCTCCATTATTAAAAATTTAGGATTGGTTTTCAGTTTTGAGTTTTAATTATTTTTTTTTCCAAGTTCTAATACTTTATCATATTTTGGGTAGGGTTTATGAATTCCTATTTGATTTTTTCAAAGGGTGCTATGAATTACACAAAAAACGTCCATAGTAGCTCCCAACATATAGTTAATTAAACCCAATGTGTAATAATATAGTAGTATCAATTATTGCCCCTTATATTTAAGTTTTGCAATGAGGACTCATTAAATACGCACAAAGTAAAAGCCATAACCGAAGCCCAACCTATAACCACGGGTGCTACTTTTTTATTGAATGTTTTCCCCGAGACACCAATTAATTTTAGTTAATCGTTTAATTAAATGAACATGTTTTGCTATCATATGCTACCTTTCTAGCAAGGAACATTTTGCTATCATTTTGATTTGTTCCAAAAAAAAAAACAAAACGAAAGCTAGAGTCATCAGTTTCTTTCATCAGACTTTCACCACAAATAGACACTATGGTGGTGTTTACAATGTGTAATGCATGTGGAACTCACTTATGTCTATCTACCAGGAAAACGGGGGAAAAAAAAAAAAAAAGTGATAGTCTTTCGCATTTTTGAATTGTTAAAATTGAGAATCATATTTGATTTTTACCAAGTAATTATATCATATGATCTTTACCAATTTCTGAATTGTTAAAATCAAGTTTTCTTAAGCAGCACGTAATCGGACCCTCGTCAAACCTGGTAGTGTAGAACTGGAGTTGATTCCCTTCTTCACCAAAAGTTGATAGAAGCACTTCTCCGGATCGTGACCGGACTTGAAGAACTCAAAATTTGTAATTTTGAATCAAACCTTCATTTCACCAAATAAGGTATGATAAGTGATGATGATCCGTTCTCGCACACCGGGGCTCCACCTCGAGGTATTGTCCGCTTTGGGCACTCTGGGCCGTAACCCCACTCTCCCTCACGGTTTTGTCCCCAAAAGGGCCCTCAAGGAGGAGAGAGGAGGCCTAGCACTTATAAGCAACCAAGCCCTCTCTTTCTCACCCGATGTGGAATATGGTATCATCAATAAGTATAGAAAAGTGCTTTTGGCTTAAGTTATTTGAATCATTGACATTTTATTTATTTGTTTTCATGGTATCCAAAAATTCTATTTTGTCAGTTCATCAGGAATGCCAGTTTAAAAAGATCCCACCAAACAAATTTATATGGTTTTAACTTTTAAGCAGAGATCCCTATGTGTTGTGTCAAAATCCCGTATCGGATAGGAGAAGGGAGGTCTTGGGTCATATAAGGGGGGTAGGCAACACCATCTAATGGTTTAAATTTTTGGGTCAGATGACAAGCGTCTGAACATGACAAGTGATATCAAAGCAGCCAAACTCCTGATCCAATTCTACACCAAACGCTCAGGTGGAGTAGGCAGCGTGATCCGACCAGCGACGACGGCGTCTCGAATTTGAGTGAAAGAATATGTCACAATTCTACATCGGATAGTAGGAAGAAGGTCTTGGGCCATATTAGGAGATAAGCAGCACCACCTAATGGCTTAAGCTTTTAGGTCGGATGACAAATACCCAGCCCGTAACAACTGAAAGCCTAAAACTTAGTATAATTCTCACTGCCAAATCATAGTCTGGAGGATTCAGCTCTTCTCCAGTTTTAACAGAACTGGAGATCGTCGGTTCAATGAAAATAGGTGATCAATGGCAATGAAAGAGCCACATCATCAAAATTTTAAGGTAACTCAAAACAGAATAGGATATATTTTGGTGTAGCATATTAAGGTTTTCAAACTCATAATAATTTGGCAGTTTATAAATGGTTGATTGGAATTTTAATGACATATACATTGCACCGTTTTGTTTTGACACAAATTGCTTCTCTTTGAAGAATGACTAGGAGATGGGAGATTCATATGCATAATTCTTGAACTCTTATCTCACACGATGTTTCAATCTTCTTCGTTGGCAAACTAAAGAGAATACAGCAATTTACTTAGAATGTGCCAAGTTTTCACATTGTCAAGTTCAAATATTCTTCATCCTCACCTGGATCTTCCTAAACTGACTAGTAATCAGCAGTCACATCATCAATCAGAAGCACTAGCATTAAAAAAATAATTATAAAAAAAAAAAAACCTAATAAATGGCAACCTCAATCATCCACACTGTCTTTATCTTTGGATCATTACATACCCAAAGCCTCGTTCTTCTTGGCCGGCCAGTGACCACTGTTTTGTAACATATTTATTCAATCGATGTGTATCCAATGGTCAAGTAAATACATTGTGACCTAATCTTCATACAACTTTGGGAAACCAGGAAAAAAATGGAAAAAGAAGAAGAATAAGAAGATAACCTTTCTACTGAATTGTTCTTCTCTGTTGATCTCATTGTGACCTAATCTTCATCGGAAATATGAATGTGCTCCACACACAAATTATGTGGAGAGGCAAAATATCTCTACAAAAGTTGAAATGAACGAGGATCAAAAAGTTCTTCTACAGCTTTATAGGAAAATCCTCCAACAAAAAAAAGTTTCTTCCGACTTCATAAAGCCGGTCTGCATGCATTAACAACTGATGACTGCTAAAGCATATTACCGCCCAATTCATTCTCCTGCATTGAGAGAACTTAAGCAACAAGAAGCTCTCCAATAGGCTTTGGGTGTAAGACCAGACCTGATCTGCACAGCAGTGGAGACATCAATTTTGAAGGACTTGGCAACAATATCATCCGTAATGGCAGTAGCAAAAACAGCTATAGGAGTTAACACAGTTCCAGGAGTCGCGCTGCCAAAGGCAGAAAGAGCAAAAGCAGGGTCCTGTCCATTGTTGTACTGGTAGTGAACCAGCCCCTTAGGAAAGATGAACATATCTCCTGCTTTAAGCGTCTGAACGTAAATTTTATTGCTCGTGTCAACAAAACCCACTTCAAGGGATCCTGTGAAATGGAAAAGGAGCTCACTGGAACAAGGATGGCTGTGAGGAGCGTCGACAGAGCCAGCAGGGTATTGTAGAACAGCATAAGAAACACTCTGGTCAATTAGTGCTGGGAATTCAACCACACTAGCTTTCAAGACATTAAAGACCATCGGCCGCTCTGCCCCGATGAGGACACACATTGCTGTGTGGGTGAAGAAGCTCGCATCCACTGCAGTCATGTTTGGCAGGCGCTCAAAGTCGGTTGTGATTTCTGCATCACCAGCCAATGCCATTAGGGCAACGAAAAAGGCATTTGTTATCAGCAAAAATGAAGCATGATTGTAAGTGCTCAATGACATGAAAGTCACCTTCATCTCTACAGTAATATGGCCTAAGAGAACATAATTAGGCCTAAACTTAAACAGATAGGAGGAAGAGGGTGAGATGATTAAGTTTGAAAAAGTTTGCTGCAAATTCACCTTGTGGACACTTATTGGCCGGCAGTTAAAGATGGAAATTACAATGCATTCGGCACTATCTTGATACTCTTGAACATATCATCAGGCTCTTAGCAAACAAATATATATTCTTTTGTTAGTGCTTATAGTGAAAATATTATATATTTTTTGATATTACATTTCCATGTGGACATGGTTTATGAATTTCCCTAAGAACTGTATTGGAAGTATGATTAGACAGTCAAGCAGGCATGAGATTTTAAATGTTAAAAAAATGACACAGGAATAGTTAGAAGACATTAATTTTTGACAAATTGTTCAAGCCAACTCAATTTTTCCATTAGCAATGACATACTGGTAAATAAATAAGTGTACAAGGAATTTAGAATTAGGATGCTCAGTCAGGCCAATGCTTGTAATATTTTTATTCCAAATAAAAAACAGAGGAGAAAGGAAGAGCTCAACTAAAGCAGACAGACTACATCCGGATAAGAAAATTACTGGCATAAGCTATATCAGGTTCTTGTCCAAAAACAATGAACTGTGGGAAAACAATATTCACATTTTCAGGTAGGATACGACCAACTGACCGGTGTTTCAACTTTTGCAAACTTTCCTTCTTAACCTGCTTTGGCCACCTTCCTGATAGTCTCAGTGTGCAAGAAGGCATATCATACAACCTTGTAGTCCCCCAAAATATAAATTCTCCAATCACTTGATGCTTTGGAGCTGAGAAAACTGACCCTAAAAACGGTAAAGCAAATCCTCCATGGGCCTTCATGAACTACATTGTTGGGATTTCAATATTTTCTGGAATGTTGCAGCTAATGATGGACCATGCTGACTCCATGAGTTGATAGAGTCCACAACATTTTGAGCACTACAGCATTGGAAAAAAGAATCTTAGAGCAAGAAGGGGCGTGAAACCATAAAGTTTTTAGGGAGAGATGTTTAATAAGAGACGGATGAATAAGGGGGAGTGTAACCAGAAAGAGTGAGGTTTAGGGAGAGTCTTTGGGATAGAAATTTACAGGGTACAAACTTTCAGATGTTTAGAGTCTAATATTTTCGGTTGGGATAGTCAGTTAGCAGAAGAGTAAAGGTAGGAAGAGGGAGAGAGGTTCTGAGCTAATATAGTTGACCACCCAAGCAATAAAAGGGTGGTGCTAAGCAGGAGGTTGCATGGCCGTGATCAATGACTCCATTGTTCAAAAATCTGGCGGTAAGAGACAAGTTTATGGCAGTAATACAAAAATTCTGATAGATTATAGAGAGAAATACTGCAGCTAGTGGACTCACTTGTGAACTCAAATGGAGGGAAGACTTCTAAGATGGTAGATGATGATATAGTTTAATAAGGCTATGATGACTTATCGACTTCTGTATTTAGTATGAAGTTGACTTAGCATGCATCATTTGACTTCAATGGGCAAAACAGGTTTTCTAAAAAAACTCTGAGAAATGAGGTCAGCAAATTCAGTCATTGTATATTACAGCTGACTAAAGAGGAAGCAGGAATCTGTTGCTGACAACCAAGCTATAAGGGAGGCAGTATAATGCCAGTCCTCAATAGAGGTTCCCATAACTGTGACTCAGTAAGGCTAAGTAAAATTTACCCAAAAGTTGAATGTAAGCAATGGGAGAGGAATTTGTTAACTAGGTACTGTTTAAATCCATTAGTTATTTTTCCTAAGTACCCGCTCAAAGAGGTCATTTGAACTGTGATGAGCGGAGTAACTTTAAGAGAAAAAGTACCCAACATCTCTCATCCTTTACAAAAGGTCAATGCAAATGGCTGATTGATCTAAGTCATTCCCGTTCATATCCAGTGAATGTGGTTCAACTTTGCATTGTTGCAATGTACTCTAGTATTACACATTCACCAAAGAAGATGGTAAGTTTTATAGAAGAGACAGAGAGAGAGAGACAGAGAGAGATTGACCTCCTGTGAAGCACAAATAATTCTACAAAGGAAACAATATATATGAAATATGGATACCCCCTGGATACTTGCCAATATATGCATGATCTTTCTATATGTATCCATAATATTGATTATATATCTTTAATTTAACAAGTATTCGATATTTCTTATATACTCCCCTCCAGGCCACACATCCAGTACATCTCATACACTGAGATTGCATTTGTTGTATAGCATTAGAGTATGGTGTTAGGACATAAAAAGAATTCCCAATACTTTCCCTACAAAGGGAAGAAGAATTTGGACATAATGAGACTAAATCACATCTAATTTGGTGTCAAGCCATATCCACAAAACATAACTCTTACTTCATTTCTATGGACATTAATCTGTGAAACTCTAACTTGCTTAGCATCATACTTAGCTTAATAGCATGCTTGTGGTGCATGCTTATCCTTAATCAAGGAGCTTGATTGGCATGGTTTAATGAGGACTTGCATTTGGGGGGATTATCATATTTTTAAGCATGAGCTTAATCCATGATTAATTAGCTTAATTAATCTTCATGCTTAACTTATGTTAATCATGATTAATTATTATAGGTGTGATTAATTATATTAATTATGCGGATTAGAGGTGGATTAAGAAAGCAAGGAGGTGCTAGGTGGGGGTTTAACTCTAAGACACCTAGGTGTGTACTTCATGTGTGAGAGGTGTGTGCTTCACTAATTTTGCTAGCAAGTGTGTGTGTGTGACATGTGTGGATAATAGATACACATTGTATCTATTTTGTCTTGCAAGACAAGAGAGAAAGGAGCTTGATTCTACGATTGTTGAGAGAGAAAGAAGAAGAGAGAAAAAAAGAAAAGAGAGAAAAGAAGAGGAGGAAGAAGAATTCAAGAGAGAAAGTTTTTGTGTTTATTCCTTGAAGTGAAAACTATACATTGATACTTGTATATTGGGCTAACCTAAAAGGTGTCAATGTGGGACATCCTTGATAACAAGCCATCGATATATTGGGCCAATGTTATCAAAATAGCGCGCACATATGTGGTGTATCATATATTACATCACAAGAGGCATTTTGTTTATTGTTGATGGTGTATTATCTATTAATGATTAATTCAGTGGATGTTTATCATTCCGTCTTTATCAGTTTGATTATTTTGTGGGCACGTTGATATATAACTCACACCCACACAGGTTATTTTGCAAGAAAATGGGAGAATGTCCAGTCCACTGTTGGTGTTGAGTTGGGGAGCTTCGAGAAGTTCTGTAGTTGAGTTATTAGTCATGTATATTATTGTATATTGTATTAAAGACTTGTTAGTGTTTTTTTATTTTGTGGTTTTGTAATATTCATAAGTGTGGATTAAGAGTTTTCTTAATGATGTATGTTGGAGGATTATGAGATGGTTTTTACTTATTTAATATGATGTTATTTATTCCTATAAAATTTCTATCTTTGGGATTATGTTGAGGTTTCGCTTACAGGTAGGTGACCTGTGCTATCACGTTCGTCCTAAGACGCGTTAATGACGCTTATTTAGGATCGGACATGACATTATCACTTCTCAAAAACTAGGAATTTTGATAATCTACACAGTTTATCATGTGAAAATATCATGACAAAATTATTCCATTAGTTTATATGAGAATATACACGGATGTACATATATTTGTATATGTATGTATAAAGAAGTTGACTTGACGTATCATTATTTAACTTGTTTAGAACTTGTTATATCCGCATGTCTATTTTGTGCCGTATCCATATCTTGGACGCGTGTCCATGCTTCATAGCTGCCATCAAAAGCAAAATGAATACAGTTGTCATGCTACCATCTTCGTCATTAAAGGTTGTCAGTTCAAGTAGTTTAATTCCTTGAAGTAGTATTCTTCATACTGGGGGAGCAGAATTAACCTCAAAAGGTCTGTTTTTCTTTTTTAATAGAAAGAATGAAATCCTTTAGGTACTTATGTAGCTCAAAAAGAGATACTAGTCATCCAAAATGACTATAAGGATTTTATTCTATAAATTAAATTGTGATTGAAATATAGTATTGCACAGACATCGTCATAAAAAATGCAAGATCCAGCAACAAAGAGCACGAGAAGAGACTTACCTCACCTGGGCAGAAAAAGCCAATCACCAGTAGTCCCCACAAGAGCAAGCACCTTCCTTAAAGTGGTGAAACCGATTTGCATCACGAACAACAATCACCCTCCGCGTAATAGCAGACACAAATTTACTAAATGTATGACAGTCACCACAAACTCTAAGATTCTTTGTAATCCTAATAGGGGTTCCCTCAGGGGTGCTGATAAGGCCAAATGCAATTGCCAACTTCTCGCTATGTGTGTACAATATACCTACCTTAAGTTCTTCATCCACGTCATGCAACACGAAGTTTGTGTCAGGAACATAACCTGCCAACTCCAATTTTTCACTCAATATTTTCAGCATTTTATATATCTCTTTTGACCTGACATGAGTATGGTCTCCAACACTAAATTGATGGATCTTGTTATCCACCTCAATCCAAGTCCAGCCAGGTATCTTCTTCAATCTTCTATCAGTCATTAGTTCCCGAATCTTAGCCACATCTTCCCACCTACCTGCTTTAGCATAAATATTTGAAAGCAATACATAGTGCCCTGGGTTTTGTGGCTGCAATTCAAGCAGAGATTTTGCTGCCTTTTCCCCCAGCTCTATACGATTATGAATCCTACACGCCCCAAGCAATGCACCCCACAGACCCTCATCTTTATCGACACTCATATCCTCAATCAGATTCATGGCCTCATCAAGTCTCCCAGCACGGCCCAAGAGATCAACCATACAAGTATAGTGTTTCACATCGCGGCTCACAGAGTAATCTTCCCACATCAAGTTGAAAATCTGAAAACCCTCTTCAACCAAACCTGCATGACTACAAGCATATAACAAAGAAACAAAAGTGATCCTATTTGGTAATATCCCACTTCTTGACATCATAGGGAGCAAATCAAGAGCTTCACGGCCTTTACCATGATATCCATAAGCTCCAATCATTGCACTCCATGTGATAACATTCTTTTGCCTCATCCTGTCAAAGATCTCCCTTGCAAAATCAAGACTCCCACATTTAGCATACATGTCAATCATCGCGGTACCCAAGATTACATCCAAGGAAAAATTCCTCATCCATATATACTCATGTATAAGTCTGGCCTTATTCATAGCACCCATTTTTGCACAAGCATTCACTACAGTCACCATGGCGACCTTATCAGGGACAACATCTTCCTCTCTCATCCTATCAAACAAAACCAAAGATTCATTAGCATTCCCACACTCAGCATAGGCACCAATCATGACAGTCCAAGTAACAAGGTCCCTTTTCAGCATTCTATCAAACAATTTCTTCGCATCTTCAATAACCCGACATTTGGCATACATGTCCACAAGCGTAGCCAGCACAAAAGGATCGGAATGCAAAGAAAATTTGCAAACAATGTCATGAATCATTGTACCTATCTGTAGATCCATTGTATCTCTACAAGCCCTGATCACAAATGGCAATGTATAGTTATCAGGCTGCTCCCCAGATCGAATATACTCCCTAAATGTCCTAAAACAATTCATGTAATCACCAACCTTAGCAAACCCACCAATCATTACACTCCAAGAAACAGGGTCTCTATCTCTCATCCCACCAAACAAGTAATAAGCATCAGCCACAGCTTTATGATAAACATATATGTAAAGAAGCTTGTTTACAACAGTAAGGTTATAGAGCATCCCATTGACAGCCACTTGGGCATGAACTTGTCTGACTTGGGTCAGATTTTTACAGTTGAGCAGTGCAGAAATGTAGTGTTTTGGGTCCAAAGAGAGTGAAAATTGAGAAATTGATGTTTCTGCTATATGGGTATTGGGATTTGAGAGAGTTTGATGATGAGTTTGAGGTGGAGTTGTGGAATCCACCATGGATGTAGCAGCAAAAGTTGAGAAGCAACGATGAATTTCATGGCCGGAGGCAAGAAAGCTCTGGTGTTTGAATTTGAACATGAGACTAGTAATAACACGAGACTAACATCTGGACACTGGAGGAGTAGGTTTTAACAGTCAAGAAACTGGGGCTCGTTTTGTGAAAGGAAACCACGCGTTTGTTTTTTGGATTTTTCTGTTTTTAATTTTAAATTTTTAAAAAATAAAAAAATAAAAGTGCTTCAATAACTGCTCCAATAACTTATAATTTTTATGAGGACTAGAAACCGAAGATGTTAACTATCAAATAAAATATTTGTAATTTTCCAAATACATTTATCAAAGTTTTTGGATTATTAAAACTTAAAACCCGACTTCAACTTAATCGAATAGATATCGATATTTTGAGATATATTCATTCATACATCAACTATAGTAAGTGAGATATATTGTGTTGAGCACTTGAATTAAACCACAAATGCTACTTTCATCCTTCAACATTATTTTTTCTCCAACTTCAAGCTAATTAAGTTAACACTCCACGTCAAGTTGGTAAAACCTTAATAGACTAAAGAAAATGTCTCATCATAGACTTGAAAATTAAAGTCTATGGAGAGTTCTAAGTGAATCATCTTAAAACTAATTTCAAGCCAATTAGCAACTTCTTGATTGTAATTCTTTACTTCACAAGTACAATGTTAAACACAAAACGGAAAAGAAATTTTAGAAAATCCTTCTAAAGATAAAATTTGGAAAGCAAAGATTAAAGAAAAAAACAGTTAAATAACACATGACGTGTCTTTTTATTTTTTGGGTCAAGCGCATTATAGGCTCAATTGTAACCTATGGTTTTCAATGAAATTTAAGTGAATTTAGCTTTGAGATCTTGAACTTGGTGAAAATAATCTAGTTTGAGGAAGGGAGGGAGAAGGTTCCACAATTAATCTCAAATCCATCCATTTAAGGGAGGTCAAATTCCGCACTCTCCTAATTGCTTAGAATGGTTCAAGAACTGATATCAAGTAGATAAAAATATACAAACTCCAAAAGCTTCTCGAAATGTCAAAAACAAGATCAATTACAACCCAATCTCAATCACCTCATTTGTGCTGCAAAAAAAGGCAAGGGAAGAGAGAAAGGAACAGTAAAAGAAAGAAAGAAAAATCAACAAATTTCTCAAGCAATCTATACCCCACACTCAAACGATTGACAGATTACTCAGCCTCAAAGATAGCTGCATAGTAAGTTAAAGTATTCAGTGAAATATCCCTCTAATTTCCTTTACTTCCCATCTATTAATCAACTAGTCATACCCTTGTGTCAGGCTAAAAAGGTAAGACTAACTTAGAACATTCCTCGATGAAGTTACAAGAAAAAAAAATACTCAGGATAAAAGAAATAACATCATATAATTTTACCCTGATACACAACCAAAAAGAAAAATGATCCTGCAAATAGAATGCCCATCTTCAAAGTGATCCAAATATAAAATATCACATTGCACAGCCAATGCCTCAACAAAACAAGTATACTAGGGATAAAACAACCCTGGAGGAATGATGTAGAGCTTTCCCTCAATTTACACCTTTGATTCACCTACAATTTGCTAAATCCCAAGTAGGGATTTATTCAGATTCACTGACATGTTACATTCTGCACTACCAACAAGTATTACAAAGCCCCCGAGACTTAGCTGCCGCATCCTTGTATTTCTCCAATTCAATAATAACAGTGTTCACAAAAAATACAAATACAAATACAAATCAGATAAACATCACGTGCGCAGATGGCATCAAATCGTGCCTGTGTCAGTTGAGTTGGGTCAGGGGTGATCGTGGTATAAGAGAAGGCTTTAGTTCCTTTACTTCAAACAACTCATATGAATGGTTTTCTCGAAATTCCTCTAGAAGGGCCTCCATTGGAGTGGCTCGAAGCGAGTCAATAGTCCCCTTACTTGGGATGTCTGGCTCACATCTGACTGGTGTTGTCCCAGTTGGCTCATATTCCTGGGCATTTAAAGCAATCAGGAAATCAATATAACCATTTTTTTAATAGGCCAATAACCAATGTGTAAATATCACAAATTCGCAGAAAAGTTTCCAGTTAGGTGAATAGTTAAATTTAGAGAATGTTCAGAAAACAGTTTTCCTTTTTTGTGTAGGTAACAGGAAAGAGAGTTGATATAGTAATATCAGTTCTTGGACGCATAATGGTGCTTACTCCACCATGCTCAAATAAGCAGGCATATTTGGGCCAGAGCTATGACCGGAGTTAAATATAAAAATAAGGGGTTTCATGATTCATCACAGTCAAAAAACATGTGATTTCAATTTTTTGACGCTGAAAAGATTTTAGGCCAAAGCAATCAAAATCAGGACCCAAACCTTTGCATGTGCATTATATGGAGTAAAGAGCAAACAGCATAGTATGTAAAGTTCTGTTCTTAATAATCTTATTGGTAGAAGTTTTAAGTGCTGAACTTTAAAATCCTTATTAAACTTTTTAAGCAGCAATATCACTTATGGTTGTCATTGGACCAAAGTTTTTGGTTCACAAAAGGGACTAGTTCAGGTTGAAGTGGAATGCCAAGCACACCTAACTGACGTGATTTGATCTTCATGGAGTGATGATTAGTAGGATGCAAGATAAAAATACCATATATTTCTGCTGTAAGGTATCCACGGATTTTTGCTCAATAGAAGAAAGTTGGACAGAGTGATCCTTCTGGAGAACCTCAAGAGTATTTGCATGAGCTGTGACTGCAGCCAAAATACCAGTTATAGAACCACACTCTTGCTCTGATACACCTGCAGAAAGTTTCAAAAACAAAAACCAAACATATAAAAATAACTATTATAATTCATTTAAACCAAACATATAAAAATGACACTTACATTAGTAGTTGGTATGGAGACAAGCATAGAAAGTGAAATTATCAATATGAGATGAATTTGTGGAAAAGCATTATATTAAAAAAAAAAAAAGTGTGCCAAAGTCGTAGTGTCGATTTTTAGTGACTGTAATTGTTTATATAATACACTATTTTTATGAAATGTTAAGAAAATCATCAAGTATGGACCACCAAAAGTGTGGTCTTGCATTAACCACTGAACAATACATATTATCTTCTCTGCACTATGAAGAAACTGCTATGAAAATACAGCATACTCTGGTCAATACAATTCCCTTCAAATCTGACAAAGATAAGATTCAATCCAAGGTTCCAAGTATGATTACCTTGACTCATCCAACAAGCCAGGTGAAATCTTTAACTCTAATGAAGGACTTTTTCTTTCTTAGGTATACAAATTCCATAGTATTGTCCATCTACACCATACATAACTATTGAAAGTTTTCCTAATGAAAGGTGTAATTGTCTCCGTACAGCCTATAAGGATGACCAGCTAGAAACATTTTCCTGAAAATGGATTTATTAAAAAATCATACAAAAAACAGGAACAAAGTGTAATCACGGCCTTCGGCTTTTAAAGAAATGTCAAAAGCGCAATTCATCATCTTACCAACCTTTACAACAATTTGAATCACAATGGCACAAGGACATAAGGGAGAGTATTCAACTCCATTAGGGAAAAAATCTTAGTTTGGATTTTGACAAATGAAACCACAAGTCCTCTTAAACTCCATGACTTTGTGGTCCATTTATGCATGACATAACAAGAGTTGCTTCAAAAGGATTCTAACAAAATTCCGAGCAATGGGGCAAAAATTAAACATGAACTGCAGCATACAACTTGGAGAAGATATAGATTTTAACAATGCTTACTATTGAAGTGCTGAATGATATCTTCACTATTCTTTGCCACATCTTCTTCAGTGGTAGCCCTTGCAGAATCAATCTCAGTATCAAGTTGTTCATTACTATCTGTCACATTCCTGGGACAAAAAATGGAGAATGAACTCAATTTGATATTGATGTGATTGATCGTAGTGAAGAAGTTAGGAAAATAATTACATATGTAACTGAATATACACCGACTGTTTCAGTGCCATTACGCATATCCAAAACTAGAACCATAATTCCATTTTTATAACTAGCAAAAACTCTAATATTTGTTTCTAAAAGCATGTCATCTTAATTCCAGGTACATTAATCTCAAAGTTAGCTATTTTTTTTTTTTTAACACGAAAGTTGGCTATTAGCACCACAGCAAAACGCAAATTATAAAAGCCATCGAACACTGGGATTTTCATGTTCTTCTGTTTCTTGACAAGTGAGGGGCTAACATAATGCGTTAACAACTGACCTGACAAGGGAACCCATTGTTGAGACATGTTGGCTGCCCATTTCATTTACAGACTCATGTGTCCTTTTCCAGTGCTTGGAAGCTGTTTCAGCAGTGTTTACACTGCAGAAAAAACATCAAAAGAAGCAAGAAAATTTATATAGCAAGAATGACCACACAACAACAACAACAATAATCATACTATGAAAAAAAAATGTCACTATCCACAGGACAAGAACTAGGGCAAGAAATCCAACCACAGAAAAGTAGGGGAAAGTCAAGATGTAAACAACATAGATGCAATAGCATCAAGTCAAATGACGATGCAAGTCTCATTTCGTACCATTGCTGGAGTAGTAACTCCACGCGGCAATGTTTGGCAGCAGAGAAATCTGCACTATCTTTTGCATCATTCTCTGCTTGCATTGAGAACTCCTGCCATTTTCTTTTTGCATCAGTTGTGATACCCTCCATCAAGGAAACATGCCCATCCAAAAATGACTTATTTCCAATAACAGTTTCTTTAAGACCAATGAGCCGTGCATCCACCTGTCAGCATGATCATTAGTCCTTCCTCAGAAGAATACAAGAAAAGCAAAAAAGCAAAAACCTAGTAAAGGCAGCAAACAAACCAGTTCTTTTTGACGACGAATATGATCAGAGACTAAATTAGTCACGTCTGCAATAAGCTTCTTTGCATCTGACTTTGACTGCTCCTGCACATGCAAAGCTTAAACTGTCAAAATCTATGAATTTCAACTCTGCACATAAGTTTTTGAAAATGTACCTCATAATCCTTCTGAAATTCTGCAATACTTGTCATCTGAATTTCATCAACTTCGGCTGTATGACTTTTAAGCTTTCTTGATTCTTCGATAAGCTCATGGAGAAATCCATGAGTGAACTCCGATATATTCTTCGTGTTCTCAATGCTGACATTAAATCTCTGTAAAATTTGACAATCATGAAGAGTATTCAGAAATAAAAGATAGAAGACCACATTTGGTTTAGATAACATTAAGACAAGCACATGAATACATTTGAGAAACTATAAAATACCAAATTGCAAAAATGGTTAAGAAGCTTTCAATTTCATTTATAAATCAACTTATTAAGCAACACATACAAGCAATGTAAGGAATTTGGGGAATTTTTTTAAGGATATGAGCAAATAACTGACTATGGTTGTAACTGCAGACTAAATTTATCAAAAAGTGACACTTCATATTTATGGCTGTTAACTAAATATTTTCTTGATCGAAATGAAATAAAATTGAATCAAACCTGACGAAGCTCTCTTGTAAAATGTGCCATTTCTCCTTGATGAGTTGATAGGGTGCCTCGAAGATCATCAAAAATAGAATTTGCTTCAACAGCTTCTGCAGCTAAAAACTGATTCCGGAGTAACAGAGGAAAAAAGAAGAAATGAAATAAGTTATCATTTATGATAATAATGTTGACATAATGCTGTAGATTATAAGATTCAAGCAAAAATGAAGTTACTGCTACCTACTTCTTCTATAGAGTGTGCATTAGAAGAAACCGAATCTGAAATCTCCTCTAAACCAGCATGAGAGCTCGCATTGTGCAACCGAACCACATTTTGCACGGCCTCAATGTGAGAATTATATAGCGCCCTTGAAGCAGTCATTTTTTCCTTTAAGTCATTGATGGCCTATGAGAGGAATTTTGTTAAACATATGAGAGGTACTTTGTTAAACATCAAGCGTATAAGCAGAAGTGGGGCTATGGATGAAGCTCAATCTCATGCAAAATAAAAAACCTTATAAGCCAGTAGCAAGGTAAAATACTTTAATGCGAGACTAAAATGTTAAGAGAGAGAGAGAGAGAGAGAGAGAGAGAGAGGAAATCTGCCAAAATTTCACCAGTACCTTGTTGTGTGCGTTCAAAAAAGAATGACAAAGTTTCTCAACACACTGGAGGTGTTCATTTTGTCGAGACATCGATGTTGCTACTGTATTACAAAGAGACCCCAGTTGCTGTGCAAGCTCAGTTTGGAAATTGTTCACAACCAACCTGTTATCAACATTCAGTTTGTCTTCTCTTGCTACAGAAAGTCACATCAGCCAGTACCAGTCAATTTATTGAATAATCAATACCCTAGTAGGTTCTAGCTGACACCACAATACCACATACCGATTTTTAAATGCAGCGAAGCATTATCCTGCAGAGATTTCTCCAAGTCAGACCGCAAAGCACATGCTTGATGAGCCAATGCATTTTCTGTTCCAGACATTCAGCAATATAATTTAGACACAGCAGGCACTGAAAGTCCAACAACAGAAAGATTCAAAGATACCTGCTTTTTTCTGTTCAGAGATAACAAAATCACGCTCCTTCAGAGCAAATTGGCATCTCCTTAACTCTTCTTCAGTGCTGGCCAACAATTTGCTTGTTTGGTACAAGTTTTTCTGCAAAACTTTGCATTACACGATAAGAACCTAAGAATGAATCCCAAAACCATTCATAACCAAAGATGAAAAGAACTTACCTGAGTGGCATCAAGTTTGCTACTCAAATCGGAGCATTTTTTAACCTGGGCGTCATATTTATCTTGCAATTCCTCAAGTTGCTGGTCATAGTGATCCATGTATGTTAAGTTAAACAAAAAAATTCACAGAACCACATAATAGACTAAATTCTACTATTTGGTGTAGTAGCCTCAATTAAACTGACCTTCTGATGGGTTTCAATTGTAACCCCCATTTGTTCAATCTGATCTGCCATTGCCTACACATGAAGAAAGAAGATACAAGATTAAAAGGGGAATATTAGATGAATAGGGTTCAGAAAATCAATGAGAGAACAAATGTGAAAGCTAATATCCAAAATGATCTCTCAATCCAAGGCTCATTCAACCCATGCACTAAGAAAGTACCATATTACTTGCAATATAAAATTATACTGAAGAGTCAACCAGACAACAGCAATACGCTCTAATTTAGTCTATTAATGGTCAAGAGGAAGACTGATTGATTGCAACTTGTAAGAAATTTCAAAGTAAATTGCTGCTTATACAGTGAAAGCAAAAAACAAAAATTATCACAGATGCAGTACCTTCCTCTCACTCTCCTCCTGATAGTATCGTTCCTTTGGTATATAAACACCATTTTTCTCACGTGCAGCATAGACCTCTGTATAATGAGTCAATAAACAATACAAATATCATCCTTAAAAAAATAGACCTCAACTAGTTAATTCTGCCAGAAGTATCTCTTCACCAAAAACAGGAATCCCAGAAAATTTTACCAGCCTTAAGTCGTTCAATTTCACCATAAAGATCCTTTATAAGAGTTGTTTTCATCATTTTCTGGTTGACCTACAAAAAAATGAGGGAAAAAAAAGATTAAACTTGAAACAAAAAAAAACTAAAATAATTTTAAAAACCCAAATGCAGTAACCCACACATTTAGACCACAAAGATAAACAACACGAAGGTAACCAATGCCAACAGAAAGATGACAAGCGCATATTTGACCCATCTAAGCCAAACTCTTCATAGATTGCTTGTTTTTGATAAAACAATTATAGCACTTTTATCCACATAATTACTAGCAACATGGTACAGAATACTTGAACATCTTTCCTCTTAGAGATAATGCCAGCATTACTAGCAACATGGTGCAAAATCTAAACATATTTCCACTTTCAGATACTGCTTGAATTTGATGAGGTTAAAAACCATTTAAAAATTTAGATTTTCACTCCCTATACCCCAGAGACCACAAGTCATGCTGTGCACTAATACTGAAGTATACAAACCAGTATTTTGTGCATATGTATATGTTGACAGACTTTTGGTAAAACTAGAAAAGCCATGACTATTTGACTAGTCTAATCATGACAAGATGCTAACTTCTCTGCAAGAAACACACTCCAATCAATGAAAGCAAAAATAATTAAGATTCATTGGTTTCAAAACAAAAGAAATAAAAGAACAATCTAGAAAGCAAATATTGTTCAAACAGTGAACTGAAGAATACTAATTGGAGCATGATCAAATCTTTGGTATATGTTTTATGAACTTCCTGAGTTCAAGCTTGAGAGTTTGCAGGTTATTTGATGAACCTTGGTGAATCTAGATAAACAGATGAATAAAAATATAAAGTAAAATTCTTAGAAACTCAGCTCATGTAATCAAACAGAGAACCCAACAAAAAAATTTAGAGAGAAAGAGGAAAGCAGCGCTCAAAATCTTGAAAACAAGAACAAAATAATATGCCAATTGTAACCTCAGGCTTATTTCTAATATTCTTTGCCCTGTGGGCATAATCCAGTGTACTCAAGGTCTCCTCCAGACAATGGACGGCCGGCGATACTGTGGCAATAATGCATGTCTTTGTTCTTCCTCCCAGCGAATCACGGAGCAGACGTGTGAGCTTGCTATCCCTGAAGTCCAATTTAGCATAGTAATCAGAAAACTGGGCAGGAAAAACTATATAATCTGAAAATAATTAAAGAACCAGGTAAAGTTCTCAGAAAAACAATTTTAACCTGTAGGGGATGTGACCAAGATGCTCCACAAGAGCATTAATAACTCGTCCAAGAGTTAGCAAACTTTTGTTTATCTCTCCTGCTTCTCTTGCACGACCCTAGGAAACATAACCACCCATTTATTTAACCCAAAAGAGAAAACCAAATAGAAAAATATCATTATCGAATTCTACCCAAAGGAAATAACAAAAGACAATGAGCGGGGTTCGCTCAATGGAACAAGGCCCCCACCCACACCCTCAGTAGTGGGTTCTATACACCTCCCCTCCCCCAAAAAGGTTGTGATGGCAGGCCCTTTCTAGTGAAAAGGTAATGACAAAAGACAACAGAAAAAAATAAAAAATCAATTTAACTCAAAAATTAAAATTTTTATTTGCAATCCCAAATTCAGACCATAGTCTAGGCTGCCATCTGCCTCCAACCTCAGGCTGCTTATGTGGCCCAAAACCTGCATCCTCCATGAGGATGGCAGGCAATCCCACTGGACTAACTAGCCTGCAGCAACTTTAAAACAAAGATAAGGGACCCTAACTTAAGTACCAAAAACTTGTATTCAACTTTTATAGGTAGATGTAAATGTGAAAATACCTCTCTAGCACCAGAACGAGAAATATTTTCTGAGCCAGCTAAATCAACCAAATTCAGCTTGCCGCATTTGATAAGCTCTTCACCTTCTGGGGTTGCTTCCTTGATGTGTATTGTTATGGAAAAAAGAGAATGTGACCGACTGAAAAACAAAAAGTATTCTTAATAAACAACGAAATTTGATTGTGACTAGGACTACAAAGACAGTCGAAAGACTATAACCTTGATTGTTTGTTTAATAGAGTTTCTGCAGTGCGACGCTTTGCAGACCCCCTTTCAAGTAGAGTAAAAATCTCACTAGCACTCGTGACAATTTCCTCCTCTAATCCTCTTACAAGAACACCACCTTTCCCATCTTCCATCAGAGGCAACTGTTTTTTCTGCCTCTCCTCCAAAGAAACTCTAGATATTTCCTCAGGGGCAAGCAAGTCAGTAATCTCCTCATTATACAACTCTAAAAAAGTAACTTTAACACTGTATTCTGCATTTTGACTCTCCAGCGTGTCAAAAATTTGCTTCACAGCTCTAGGTATGACACCTGCTTCTGAAGGCAACTCTCCATTAGGTCCACTCTGTCACAAAAAATGGACACAGCATAAAATTTTGAAACAAATAAGTATCCAGAACTTTGACAGGTATTCAGAACTTTAACATGAACTGACCACATAAACAGCAGTACCTTTGACCTCTTACATTCTCCTTCCATGGTATAAGTTTTTCCTGTACCAGTTTGTCCATAGGCAAAAATGGTGCAATTGAAACCCTCCAAAACTTCATTAACAATGGGAACAACTGCTTGGTCATAAAGATCTCTTTGCTGAGCTGAAGGGCCAAAAACCTATATATGCAATGAATTAATCCCAATGTATAACATAAAAATAGTACAAGTTAGACATAACAAGATCTATAAAAAGTAAATCACTTGGAACACTATCACCCTACCCTCAATTTGGTCATTTATTCAAAAAGCTCCTTCTCGCCATAAAATACCAAAAACCTCAAATTATTTGATCTACACTAACCATAAGTTAATTTCTGATTCTAATCATCACCACAGGTTTACATCAAAATAGATGTTGTCAAACTTAACCACTGCAATTGATCAAGCAAAAGAAAATGAAAGAAACTAGTGCTCGTTCTGCAATACACAGAGTGCAATATCTAGAATACTAATGCAATGAAGGCTGAAGAATCTGCACTAAAATGACATGCCTTCCAAGCGAGGCTACAGGATTGATTTTCCTTCGTGTACATTGAAACGTCAATGAACTACAGAATACCACATTGCCAAACTACTGCAAGAAAGGTCGAAGCATCTTCACTATAATGGCATGCCTCTCAAGCAGCTTTATAGCATTTGTTTGTCATCATGCCCATATGGACACTAAATTGTTCGAATGCATCATAAATTGGATGCATCAAGTGACAGGTTCTCATAAGTATCATTTCCAGAGCAAGATTATTTCCATATTAGTAAACTGCTACATCCTATTGCCTATGATATGAAATCATGTATTTTTTTATCCCAAATCATATCATTTCATGAGAGCTAAAATCGAACAAGTGTGTTTGGTAATATTATTCTTGGATGTAACAATGTAGTTCATTGCATTGATTAAGAAAGTGCAGATAGAAGTCCAACTGACTATGACACAATGAAGAAGCTTTTAATCAGCAACACAACGAAGAAGGTTGCTTTTAATCAGAACTAGAAGGTGGGCACGCACGATGCGTGTGCAATGTTGGATTATTGCCAGAGTTGGTAGTTGTCACCGGAAATAATAATCGGCGTGGTCGATTGATCTTATCACTATCTGCAAGTAAATAGAGTAGGCAGAGTTTTAAATTTGTAAATGACTGCAGCAATTATTCTAATAATTGCCATTAACCCAGCTTCAAAGACACCAATTGGGGTTCTCCCTTTATATATTAGAATAGATAAAAATATTTTTAGATCTTTCTTCTACATAACTACCACGTTTTTTATTCATCCAATTAACTTAAAATTATGCAAATAAGGGGAAAAATAAGTCAAAGAGAATAAGAGAAAAATATATGGAACCCCTTCAGCCCTAAGTTCTTTTTTCTTTTTGTCTAGAAACATAATGCAAACAACATATGGAAAAACTAAGGCAGTCATCCGAAGCCAAATTTCAGACAAAGCAGAATGTTGCTGAAGGCTCAAACTTTAAAAGCTCACTCCCCCTTTCATGGGCTGCAAAACCACAACCCAAATCTGAGTGTGGCTTAAAATGAGTAACATATTATTTCCTTGCATCAGTATCTTTTCTATGCTGCCAGCTTTACTATCCAATTGTTTTAAGTTTTCAAAACAATTATGTATGTCACAAATCGAGAAACAGTGACTTCACCCTTCATATTACAAAACCCCTCTTCTAGATTCATGAAGGGACCGAGTTTTGAATTCAATAACATCCATACGATATAAACTTTCCTCCTTATTTGAAATTCTGTTAATGTGAACTCCCAATACAAATGGGACTTTGATACATGCTCCCAAAACAAATGGCCTACTCCGATCATACCTTATCAAACGAATTACCAAAGCAAATAACATCTACAATCTACTTGAAAGAAAACACACTAAACTAGCCTGGTTAAACGGGTCAACTAAACTAAATCAAACAGAAATAATGGCCCTTTTCTGTCAAATACCTTGTCGAACGTGAAAACCCTATCAATGTGCTTCCCAGCAATATTCTGAGAAACTGCGACACACCCCCACCCCCCCCCCCCCCCCCCCCCCCCCCCCCCCCCCCCCCCCCCCCCCCCCCCCCCCCCCCCCCCCCCCCCCCCCCCCCCCCCCCCCCCCCCCCCCCCCCCCCCCCCCCCCCCCCCCCCCCCCCCCCCCCCCCCCCCCCCCCCCCCCCCCCCCCCCCCCCCCCCCCCCCCCCCCCCCCCCCCCCCCCCCCCCCCCCCCCCCCCCCCCCCCCCCCCCCCCCCCCCCCCCCCCCCCCCCCCCCCCCCCCCCCCCCCCCCCCCCCCCCCCCCCCCCCCCCCCCCCCCCCCCCCCCCCCCCCCCCCCCCCCCCCCCCCCCCCCCCCCCCCCCCCCCCCCCCCCCCCCCCCCCCCCCCCCCCCCCCCCCCCCCCCCCCCCCCCCCCCCCCCCCCCCCCCCCCCCCCCCCCCCCCCCCCCCCCCCCCCCCCCCCCCCCCCCCCCCCCCCCCCCCCCCCCCCCCCCCCCCCCCCCCCCCCCCCCCCCCCCCCCCCCCCCCCCCCCCCCCCCCCCCCCCCCCCCCCCCCCCCCCCCCCCCCCCCCCCCCCCCCCCCCCCCCCCCCCCCCCCCCCCCCCCCCCCCCCCCCCCCCCCCCCCCCCCCCCCCCCCCCCCCCCCCCCCCCCCCCCCCCCCCCCCCCCCCCCCCCCCCCCCCCCCCCCCCCCCCCCCCCCCCCCCCCCCCCCCCCCCCCCCCCCCCCCCCCCCCCCCCCCCCCCCCCCCCCCCCCCCCCCCCCCCCCCCCCCCCCCCCCCCCCCCCCCCCCCCCCCCCCCCCCCCCCCCCCCCCCCCCCCCCCCCCCCCCCCCCCCCCCCCCCCCCCCCCCCCCCCCCCCCCCCCCCCCCCCCCCCCCCCCCCCCCCCCCCCCCCCCCCCCCCCCCCCCCCCCCCCCCCCCCCCCCCCCCCCCCCCCCCCCCCCCCCCCCCCCCCCCCCCCCCCCCCCCCCCCCCCCCCCCCCCCCCCCCCCCCCCCCCCCCCCCCCCCCCCCCCCCCCCCCCCCCCCCCCCCCCCCCCCCCCCCCCCCCCCCCCCCCCCCCCCCCCCCCCCCCCCCCCCCCCCCCCCCCCCCCCCCCCCCCCCCCCCCCCCCCCCCCCCCCCCCCCCCCCCCCCCCCCCCCCCCCCCCCCCCCCCCCCCCCCCCCCCCCCCCCCCCCCCCCCCCCCCCCCCCCCCCCCCCCCCCCCCCCCCCCCCCCCCCCCCCCCCCCCCCCCCCCCCCCCCCCCCCCCCCCCCCCCCCCCCCCCCCCCCCCCCCCCCCCCCCCCCCCCCCCCCCCCCCCCCCCCCCCCCCCCCCCCCCCCCCCCCCCCCCCCCCCCCCCCCCCCCCCCCCCCCCCCCCCCCCCCCCCCCCCCCCCCCCCCCCCCCCCCCCCCCCCCCCCCCCCCCCCCCCCCCCCCCCCCCCCCCCCCCCCCCCCCCCCCCCCCCCCCCCCCCCCCCCCCCCCCCCCCCCCCCCCCCCCCCCCCCCCCCCCCCCCCCCCCCCCCCCCCCCCCCCCCCCCCCCCCCCCCCCCCCCCCCCCCCCCCCCCCCCCCCCCCCCCCCCCCCCCCCCCCCCCCCCCCCCCCCCCCCCCCCCCCCCCCCCCCCCCCCCCCCCCCCCCCCCCCCCCCCCCCCCCCCCCCCCCCCCCCCCCCCCCCCCCCCCCCCCCCCCCCCCCCCCCCCCCCCCCCCCCCCCCCCCCCCCCCCCCCCCCCCCCCCCCCCCCCCCCCCCCCCCCCCCCCCCCCCCCCCCCCCCCCCCCCCCCCCCCCCCCCCCCCCCCCCCCCCCCCCCCCCCCCCCCCCCCCCCCCCCCCCCCCCCCCCCCCCCCCCCCCCCCCCCCCCCCCCCCCCCCCCCCCCCCCCCCCCCCCCCCCCCCCCCCCCCCCCCCCCCCCCCCCCCCCCCCCCCCCCCCCCCCCCCCCCCCCCCCCCCCCCCCCCCCCCCCCCCCCCCCCCCCCCCCCCCCCCCCCCCCCCCCCCCCCCCCCCCCCCCCCCCCCCCCCCCCCCCCCCCCCCCCCCCCCCCCCCCCCCCCCCCCCCCCCCCCCCCCCCCCCCCCCCCCCCCCCCCCCCCCCCCCCCCCCCCCCCCCCCCCCCCCCCCCCCCCCCCCCCCCCCCCCCCCCCCCCCCCCCCCCCCCCCCCCCCCCCCCCCCCCCCCCCCCCCCCCCCCCCCCCCCCCCCCCCCCCCCCCCCCCCCCCCCCCCCCCCCCCCCCCCCCCCCCCCCCCCCCCCCCCCCCCCCCCCCCCCCCCCCCCCCCCCCCCCCCCCCCCCCCCCCCCCCCCCCCCCCCCCCCCCCCCCCCCCCCCCCCCCCCCCCCCCCCCCCCCCCCCCCCCCCCCCCCCCCCCCCCCCCCCCCCCCCCCCCCCCCCCCCCCCCCCCCCCCCCCCCCCCCCCCCCCCCCCCCCCCCCCCCCCCCCCCCCCCCCCCCCCCCCCCCCCCCCCCCCCCCCCCCCCCCCCCCCCCCCCCCCCCCCCCCCCCCCCCCCCCCCCCCCCCCCCCCCCCCCCCCCCCCCCCCCCCCCCCCCCCCCCCCCCCCCCCCCCCCCCCCCCCCCCCCCCCCCCCCCCCCCCCCCCCCCCCCCCCCCCCCCCCCCCCCCCCCCCCCCCCCCCCCCCCCCCCCCCCCCCCCCCCCCCCCCCCCCCCCCCCCCCCCCCCCCCCCCCCCCCCCCCCCCCCCCCCCCCCCCCCCCCCCCCCCCCCCCCCCCCCCCCCCCCCCCCCCCCCCCCCCCCCCCCCCCCCCCCCCCCCCCCCCCCCCCCCCCCCCCCCCCCCCCCCCCCCCCCCCCCCCCCCCCCCCCCCCCCCCCCCCCCCCCCCCCCCCCCCCCCCCCCCCCCCCCCCCCCCCCCCCCCCCCCCCCCCCCCCCCCCCCCCCCCCCCCCCCCCCCCCCCCCCCCCCCCCCCCCCCCCCCCCCCCCCCCCCCCCCCCCCCCCCCCCCCCCCCCCCCCCCCCCCCCCCCCCCCCCCCCCCCCCCCCCCCCCCCCCCCCCCCCCCCCCCCCCCCCCCCCCCCCCCCCCCCCCCCCCCCCCCCCCCCCCCCCCCCCCCCCCCCCCCCCCCCCCCCCCCCCCCCCCCCCCCCCCCCCCCCCCCCCCCCCCCCCCCCCCCCCCCCCCCCCCCCCCCCCCCCCCCCCCCCCCCCCCCCCCCCCCCCCCCCCCCCCCCCCCCCCCCCCCCCCCCCCCCCCCCCCCCCCCCCCCCCCCCCCCCCCCCCCCCCCCCCCCCCCCCCCCCCCCCCCCCCCCCCCCCCCCCCCCCCCCCCCCCCCCCCCCCCCCCCCCCCCCCCCCCCCCCCCCCCCCCCCCCCCCCCCCCCCCCCCCCCCCCCCCCCCCCCCCCCCCCCCCCCCCCCCCCCCCCCCCCCCCCCCCCCCCCCCCCCCCCCCCCCCCCCCCCCCCCCCCCCCCCCCCCCCCCCCCCCCCCCCCCCCCCCCCCCCCCCCCCCCCCCCCCCCCCCCCCCCCCCCCCCCCCCCCCCCCCCCCCCCCCCCCCCCCCCCCCCCCCCCCCCCCCCCCCCCCCCCCCCCCCCCCCCCCCCCCCCCCCCCCCCCCCCCCCCCCCCCCCCCCCCCCCCCCCCCCCCCCCCCCCCCCCCCCCCCCCCCCCCCCCCCCCCCCCCCCCCCCCCCCCCCCCCCCCCCCCCCACCCCCCCCCCCCCCCCCCCCCCCCCCCCCCCCCCCCCCCCCCCCCCCCCCCCCCCCCCCCCCCCCCCCCCCCCCCCCCCCCCCCCCCCCCCCCCCCCCCCCCCCCCCCCCCCCCCCCCCCCCCCCCCCCCCCCCCCCCCCCCCCCCCCCCCCCCCCCCCCCCCCCCCCCCCCCCCCCCCCCCCCCCCCCCCCCCCCCCCCCCCCCCCCCCCCCCCCCCCCCCCCCCCCCCCCCCCCCCCCCCCCCCCCCCCCCCCCCCCCCCCCCCCCCCCCCCCCCCCCCCCCCCCCCCCCCCCCCCCCCCCCCCCCCCCCCCCCCCCCCCCCCCCCCCCCCCCCCCCCCCCCCCCCCCCCCCCCCCCCCCCCCCCCCCCCCCCCCCCCCCCCCCCCCCCCCCCCCCCCCCCCCCCCCCCCCCCCCCCCCCCCCCCCCCCCCCCCCCCCCCCCCCCCCCCCCCCCCCCCCCCCCCCCCCCCCCCCCCCCCCCCCCCCCCCCCCCCCCCCCCCCCCCCCCCCCCCCCCCCCCCCCCCCCCCCCCCCCCCCCCCCCCCCCCCCCCCCCCCCCCCCCCCCCCCCCCCCCCCCCCCCCCCCCCCCCCCCCCCCCCCCCCCCCCCCCCCCCCCCCCCCCCCCCCCCCCCCCCCCCCCCCCCCCCCCCCCCCCCCCCCCCCCCCCCCCCCCCCCCCCCCCCCCCCCCCCCCCCCCCCCCCCCCCCCCCCCCCCCCCCCCCCCCCCCCCCCCCCCCCCCCCCCCCCCCCCCCCCCCCCCCCCCCCCCCCCCCCCCCCCCCCCCCCCCCCCCCCCCCCCCCCCCCCCCCCCCCCCCCCCCCCCCCCCCCCCCCCCCCCCCCCCCCCCCCCCCCCCCCCCCCCCCCCCCCCCCCCCCCCCCCCCCCCCCCCCCCCCCCCCCCCCCCCCCCCCCCCCCCCCCCCCCCCCCCCCCCCCCCCCCCCCCCCCCCCCCCCCCCCCCCCCCCCCCCCCCCACCCCCCCCCCCCCCCCCCCCCCCCCCCCCCCCCCCCCCCCCCCCCCCCCCCCCCCCCCCCCCCCCCCCCCCCCCCCCCCCCCCCCCCCCCCCCCCCCCCCCCCCCCCCCCCCCCCCCCCCCCCCCCCCCCCCCCCCCCCCCCCCCCCCCCCCCCCCCCCCCCCCCCCCCCCCCCCCCCCCCCCCCCCCCCCCCCCCCCCCCCCCCCCCCCCCCCCCCCCCCCCCCCCCCCCCCCCCCCCCCCCCCCCCCCCCCCCCCCCCCCCCCCCCCCCCCCCCCCCCCCCCCCCCCCCCCCCCCCCCCCCCCCCCCCCCCCCCCCCCCCCCCCCCCCCCCCCCCCCCCCCCCCCCCCCCCCCCCCCTGTTTGATATTTTAACACTTCAATAGCATTAACAGACATCTCCTAAGACACAGATCTCTCCCAGTTTGAGGCCTTTTCAAGATAAGAAAGCGACGCATACACCAGTAAATACTCATACACCAGTAAATACTCGAGTTTCGTAGCCCGGCCAAAATTTTTTGGGCTAAGTTACAGGCTGCTATTATTTCACAGCTATTTTCGCCTTTTTTCATAATAAACTACAATTGTTCAATGTGATAGACAGTTGACAAAAGCCAAATATGTGTTGACTACTAGTAAACCTAAGTTCCATTTGATTTTATATATGCTATGTATATACTTGATGTATTGACCATGATGCACTTGAATGATTCAGGATTTTACCATTCTGCGATCCTAAACACCCATGACATAAAAGGAGGAGAAGAGCTCTGGGAGCTGGCAAAGAGAACTTACATGGCTTTTGCAAATGCAAAGAAGAACAACAAGCATTTCTCAGACATGGCAGACATCAACTTCCTCATGTGCAAAGCTATTGATAACCCTGGTTTGACTCCATCGTCATCCATGAGAACTTCCTTCGTCTCGGTGTTTGAGGACCCTGTTATCGACCATTCTAATGATTTGCACAAAGAGATTGGACTGGAGGATTACGTAGGATGTGGTTCAGTGCATGGAGTCGGCCCATCGGTCGCAATATTTGACACAATTCGCGATGGACAATTGGATTGCGCGTGCGTGTATCCATCGCCATTGCTTCCAAGGGAGCAGATGCAAGAGCTGGTTGACAGTATGAAGAAGATTCTTGTGGCAGCTACTTCCTGTGTGGATTGATTGCTATTTTTTTTTTTTCTTTTCATAAGCTTCAGGTGGTGAACATTTTTTCTAATGATATATCCACAAATTTCTCCTAAATAAAGTCTATCACAAAAACTCTCTCTCTCTCTCTCTCAGTATATATCAATATACCAGCGTTAACCTGTGATACACGAGTTTGTAAAATTTGCAATTGTATAATCTAAATCTTGTAAGTTAAGCCATGTTCTTTAATCGTTATATAATTTTTCTCTGTATAATATCTTTAAATATTATCATATTTCAGTATTATGCTTTCATGTAAGATTAACTATGTGGACTAAGGAAAAAAATAAATAAAGATTGGGTAAAATCAATAGTCTTACTTAGGTTAAAAAAAAACCACTTGAAACGTGTTCATTTGCACCAAAATACTGTTTAATTTATTTTACTTAAATCAAAATTGATATATAACTTTCAAAAAGATAATATTGAGACTTTCCTTATTTGTAATTAAAATATATAGGTATTCTAAAAATGTTTGAAATTGATTTGTTAATGCCAAAAGCCTAAAGTGATTTTCTTTTTCTGTAAACCCAAGTTTAAAGTTATTGTAAAAAATTCCTTAAGACTACGAAATTAAAAAAAACAAAATCTGATAAAATAATAATAATAAAATATGTCCAATATCACTGTTATTATCTTTGATTGATCATAAGATAATATAAAAAAGAATCCGAAAAAAAACTTATTTATGAATTTTCATTATCGTTATTTTATGATCAATCAAATTTTACTGTCATTATCTTATTATCAGTTCCGTATATTCATGTTCAAATTTCACAAAAATATTTACTGTGAGATCAGGGAAAAAAAAACAATAACTAATCACAAAACTTTCCAACCCAAACAAAAAGTAAAAAAGACCAAGACTCATCTGCATTGATATTTCAAACACCATTTGCTCTTGCAAATGTGAGCAGTACACAATCTCATATCGAATAGAAGGAAAGAGGTCCTAGGCCATATAAGAAATAGGTATCACCATCTAATAACTTAAATTTTGGGATAGAATAGCAAGCGCTCGACCCTTAATAGTGGTAATAAAGTAGCCCAACTTTTGATCTGATTCTATAACAAGCGTTTAGGTAGAGTAAGTAAGATGGTTTGAGCCGCAACGAGGGCGACGCAGATTCAAATGGAGGAATATGTCACAATCTTACATTAGATAAAAACAAAAAAAATTCTTACGTCATATAAAAATGACAGACAACAACACTTAATAGTTTAAAGTTTTGAACCGAATGATGAACACCTGACCGGTAACAGCAGTGATGAATGATGCCCATTGTATCACGACAGCTCTTTCTTTATAACGATGTGATGCGGCAATGATGAATGATAAGGTAGTAGAGAAACAACGGCTCTGTGCATTGAGTTACAAACGTTTGGGACCAAAAAAATAATCACACATAATTCAGAAAATAAACAAAAATAAAAAATAGTCCACAGTCAAGATTATAAATTGTTCAAAACTGAAAAATACACTAAGATTTAGTTGAAACTCCAAACCTCACCAATGATCTAGAAAACTAATAGCATTATTTTTCAGTACAGTATCAACGGACTTAGCCAATAGTGCTATTGAATGAAGAATCCATTGTCAATCCACCAACTGCAAAGAGAAATATGAGTTGTAAGTTATCAGCATTATCAAGCTTCTCAACTGAAAAAATTTCATGCAATTCAAAATTGCTATAAAGAAGACAAAAAAAAGGTCCACAGCAGTGCTATCAGACATCGCAATAAGCATAAATGAAATTTTTACTATATAGAATATACAAAACCTGTCAGATAGAAACCTTAAAAAAAAAAAAAAAAATCAAACTACATCAAGCATAGTTGAATGAGGTTAAGATAAATAAGAATACACAGAATGTGTAGATGATAATTAAGAACACAAAGACAAAGAAAGAGCAAAAACAAAAAAAACAAAAAAACATATCAAATCCTAAGACCACATGGAGATGACAAAGAACACAAAGAGAAAGAGAGAGCATTGGTTCCTTATTGGTATTAGGGGTTTCACTATTGGGTTGTTCTTGGGAATTAGGGAGCGATTTTAGAAATGAATTTGTGTTAGAGGATTAGAGAGATCTTTGGAATGATTATTAAAGAGAGATTTAGGGGTTTTGAGAGATATATCCGGAATGAGATTATTTAACCAATTAATGAAATAATGAGAGTATCTTTTGTAGATATATGACATAGATTTGAATTTCAAACTTTAAATTTAGATGGGATTCTAAATTTTAAATTAAAAAATAAGGTGATTATAAAATAATCGGGGTAAGAGAATAGGAAGAGGAGAGTTGGCTGAGAGGTTTGAGATAAGTAGAAATGTCACGTGGCACTCTAATTTTTTAGAATTTTTAAAAAATTAAAATTAAATTTTGGGAGGCCTAGAAAAAGTTTAATTACATTTTCATATATAATAAGATATCAGTGCACAAAACTACCAATATTAATAGGTATTGACACGTGATGCAAAAGTTTGTGCATGGAATTAATGTATCTGCAATGTCATTTTGCTGCATTTTTTGCAATTTTTTTCTCACAATTGACCCTCTCAAAACCTTTCCCTAGATTTTACTTAGTCAAAATACTAAATTTAGCTTTTGGATCAAAACCATAGTTATTGGAAAAATTATTTTCATGTGGAAGTTTGTTTTCCCATAAACTTGTTTTAGAAATCAGAATGCAATTTTCTCGAATTGTAAGGGAAACTATGAAAGAAGAGTAATGATATATACAATCATATTTCTCAATTCCTGTTTGTTTGCCCAAGTAGGCAACCCAAGAGGGGGGGTGAATTGGGTTTTATAGAATTTTTAACAAGAATTTGAACTAAAAAATCGTTTATGTGTTTTAGTAACAAATAATCAGAGTATAAGTATCAAGCAAATGAAGTGTACATTAGAACAAGTATTTGCAAGCATGCATAATGAGCAAGTAAGCAAAACAGAGGCAGAAGAAATATGCACCAAATTTATAGAGGTTCGGCCAATCTTGCCTACGTCCTCTCTTCTTCGATCCTTTCGAAGGAATTCCACTATGCAATACTCCTTACACAGCCGCTGGTTGTGTCACGAGTGCCCAGCTCACTCTTTACAAAAGCTTCTTCCCAAGCTTTCAAAACCCAAGAGATTTTGTCCAAGCTTCTCTTAAACTTACAAGTATTTTTCCCAAGAACACTTAAACTTACAAGGTTACAAACCCACCCAAACAAGAATGAATGAAGATTATACAGAGAGTGACTCTTCTAGTGAGTATACAAATGAATACAACTCAATGGATAACTTTAAACACTCAGCAAAAATATGTAACAGTTAGGTGCAGGTGATTTTCAGCTTCAAGCACTTGATATGAATGGTATGATTGCTCTTCTCTTCTTCTTTGAAGCTGTATCTCATATATATATAGGTATGGATCGATTCTAGCCGTTGGAGAAGTATGGGAGAATATTTGGTTGAAGTTTTGCCCATACCGTCTGTCAGAAAACTAGCCGTTACGGTCTAGGGGTCGACTCTTTTCACAATGAGTCGACTCTTTTTGCATTTCAGCAGATTTTTCAAGTTTCTGTCCAAATGAGTCGACTCTTTTGTCCCAGGAGTCGACTCTTTTCAGCAGTCTGCAGAATTGTTTGTTCTCTGTTGCAATGAGTCGACTCTTTTTGGCCAGGAGTCGACTCTTTTAAGCTTCCAGCAGAATTCCAAGGCTCTGTTCGAATGAGTCGGCTCTTTTAACTTGAGGAGTCGACCCTTTTTCCAAAAACTCATATTTTTGCAACTTTTCTTCATTCTTTTTCAAAGCTTCCAATCTCTTCAAGGATCATCTAAATAGGCTTTTTAAAGCTTGCAAACACTTCTTCAAGATTAGATGACTCCAAGAACATCTTCAATCCATTCAAGGTGAGTTTTCTTCATTTTCATCACTTGTAGAGCTGTTCCATTATCATAACTTCATCCATTGATTCAAGTCTTCTTCAATATCTTCAAGAGAGCTTCCACGACTTAGAATCTTCATTTCTTCAATCAACATGGCTTCTCCATGGACTTCAACAACTCAAGAAAGCTTTCCAAATCTTGTGATTCCTTCTATGTCTTCAAGACATCTTTACATCTATCAAGAAAGCTTTTATGTTTTTGAGTTGGTCTCTTCTTTTTCCATTCTTGCAAGATGTCTTCAAGTACTCAAAGTCTTCAATCTTTTAAATCAAGACTTTGATCATTTTCATTCTTCTTCTTTGATATCCATCATCTTCATTCCCTTATAAAATCACCATTGTTGAATATGCTATTCTTTCATGCTTATCAATCTTCAATCTAGGATTTTCATCAACTTGAAATTTCTTTTTCTTCTTATAATATCACATTTGTAGAATACATCACTTCATCATGCTTTTCATCATAAATCCTTTATTATGATAAGCTTCAAGTCAAGATCTAATTAATAATTCATCTGCACACTAAGTAGAATTATTAGATCATTTAACCATGTTTTGTTATCATCAAAATCAAGGCATTGACTCAACACTGTTATCATTTTTAGATACAAGGTTTTAAAATTCACATCAATAAATTTATTTGGGACTCATTCACTTGTATTTAGGACGTGCGAAAAGAAATTGCATGTAGCATTTTTCATAAAATAAATGTTTTTTAAGCGTTTTGAGAACTTTGATTGAGTTTATGAAACACTTTTCAGAAGCTCTTTTTGAACATTAGGAAATGTATAAGGGATGCACTTCTCAAATTCTATTTATTATTTTATATCGTTAAAAAAGTTTTAACAAATTTGAATGATGTTTTTTATCAGATAAATGCATAAGCTATTCATGACCTTCAAACACTTTGTGTCAAATCAATTTTTAAATAAGGAAACATAAAAAATTGCTAAAAATTAATTTAAATTTTTTTGATACATTGTAATAACTAGAAATTAATTCAAAATGTCTATGTGCAAGATTATGATTTAACTGAAAAGTTGCACGTGACATTTCCTGGAGTATATAGATGGATTACCATTTAAAATTGCTTAGTGAGTATCATAGATTCATAACTCTATAATTTCGAAATATTAAATAGAATTTCATAAAGCATAATGCATAACCAACAATTCAAGAAAATATGAAAGGAAGTACATAGAGACTTTGATTTAACCACAAGTGCCCCAAAACTGTGAAAAATCCTTATTTATTATCTTATACAATTTTTTGTCAATTTTAGCGTAAACGACATTTTTCAGACTTTTAGTTAAGTCAAAGTTTTGATTTGTGCCGTTCCTATTTCCTACTTCCATATCTTCAGCTCTGCCTCTGGGTCAAGAATCCATTCACATTTTCAAATTTTGAATGATTACGTGTTTACATTCTTAGTGGGTGTTTGAATCATAGTTACCGAAAAATTTGTTTTGAAAGAAAAAAAGTGTTAGAATAAATGGGTGTAAATTTGTTATTTTGTTGATTTTTAAGCAAATATAAATGTGAGACTCATGTATTTTTTGTGTCGAGTCATTAGTGCGTTGGATTCACCTCCGAAAGGAAATGAATCTAAACTATTTACTTGCTTAAATCTGTGTAGAATTGAATAAGTTATTGACCTCCAAAGTCACCCCCTTGAATATGGGTTATGTAGTTGAAAGTAAGTTATCCCACATTGATTTCTTATGGAAAATATGTTGTCCATATATAACCTAAGTTTGGAGTAAGGTTTGGGCCCCAAAGGGCACCCCACTTTTGTGAAAGGGGGAGGACCTATGAAACCCATGGGTTGACCCAATACTCCACACGCGTGCCACCGCCTCCCCGTCCAGGTCAAGTCGTGGGGTCAGTTCAAGTTTTATTTTTTTAGACTAGGGTCAGAATTAAATTAATTAATTTCTGACGGTTTGACCAAACAGGTGTGCCCCTTCTGGTAAGGGGCTGTTTGGCTGCTGGTACCTGTTTCGAACAGATACCTGGGCTCTATAAATAGAGCAGCATTCTAGCATTCTGAAATTTCGAATTGTTGCATACAACGAATTCTTCTTCGTCTTCCTCCCGTATTTTTCTGAGAAAGTTCAGATCATCTTGTGAAGCCGCCGAGCAGTTTTTATTGAAGTGCTGCCTAAAGACTGCTGAGATCGTTTTATCCTGGGAGTCAGACACTCATCATCCCGTGAGCACCAACTGTGGGGAGTGAATCTGTTTTTAAGGAGAGAGTGTGAAACACTCGACTCGATTTATTTTTCGACTCTACATTTTCTATTTTTGTGAACGACAACCGGGTAAGTCGTTACGATTTAATTTGTTCTTATTCAAATTCTAATTGTCTTTTAGTTAAAATTGCTTTTAGTTGATAATTAGTTATTTCATGTTATTTATTGTTTTTCATCACTAATTATACACATAGTAATTAAATAGGGATTATGTTACTCAACGAAAAGTGTTTTTTCATAAATGTGTTTTCGATATTAGTACAAAACTCATTTTGAAAATTTAGAAAAACGTTTCGGAAACACGAGAGAAACGTTTCAAAAATTCTTAGAATACTTAACGAAAGCTCTTGAAAATTTTTAAAAACTCTTAAAATATGCTTTGGAAACTTGAAATATTAATTTTTATATATTTTTTTCTCTTAAGTTCTAACTAAGTATCTGTGAAATTATTCGTGTAGGTTTCTATTAAATTTTTTAAAGGTCTCCATTAAGTTTCCCAAAGGTTTTTACTAAATTTTTCAAAAATTTCTACTAAATTTCTTAAAGTTTCCTAATAAGTTTCTCAATTATTTCTTGCTTCCCTTTTTCTCCTATATTTTTTGGTTACATTTTTCTCTTACGTTTTCCCCTAATGTTTCCGGATTACACTTCTCATTTTGGTAACTTTGGTTTAGATTACTCCTTAAAAAAGTCATAAATCATAATTATGTTTAAGTTAATTTTAAAAATTTATTTTTTTAAATAGCTTTTTTAAGCTTATGCTAAAAGTTACTTTTTTAGCGAGAAGCCAAACAAAGTTTGAAAAAACTATAACCTTATGCCATAAACTACTAAAAAAAATCACATTCAAACACCCATTTACTATCCTAGGACAAATTTGTTCACCGTGTAAGAGGAGGGATAGGATAAGGCCTGAGCTTGTCAATCCCATGTTTGATTGCCATTTTAAGTTCCGAATACCATGTGATATGTCCTGATTGAATGTCATGTCCCAAAAATGTAGGATAAGGGTGTGTTTGATACACATAGAAGGAAAATGAGAGAAAAAATAGTTTTTTTTTTTTTTTTGTTTGATTTTGAAAAAAGAGTAGAAAGAAAAGTTAAAAGAAACTAATTTTTTAC
The DNA here is from genome assembly GCA_033060915.1 of Euryodendron excelsum. Lineage (NCBI taxonomy): Eukaryota > Viridiplantae > Streptophyta > Magnoliopsida > Ericales > Pentaphylacaceae > Euryodendron > Euryodendron excelsum. The sequence goes on along the minus strand of CM065395.1, from coordinate 11,549,749 downwards.
AATAAAAACCAAACAAAAAAATATATATATTTTTTTCTCTTCCCTTCACTTATTTAATTTATTTGGAGCTATTAGAGGAGGATTCACTTTTTGAAAAATATGAATCAAAGAAATAACAAGTATCAAACGCACCCTAAATTCATCACGGGAAGAGTGGGACACGTTATCGTGCGCCACGCGGGAGACGAGATACCCATCTCATTTTACTATTCTTCTGTCCAAAAAAAGTGAAAACGCTAAAAGCAAACCAAGTAGCGTATATAAATGCAACTTATTTTTGTAGTAGCTTCCCTCGTCCGAGACACAAAAAGCCCTCCTCTTGTCTCCTCTTTGATCACTTTGCAGAGCCACGTCCGTCTCAAATCTTCAACTTTGACAACTCCATCCTCAACAGTGAGTTCCTGTCTCCATTTTTGCAACTCCGCACTAGACGGTGAGTTCATATGACACCCATCTCTTGAATGATCTGGCAAGTTAATGATATGTTCTTCATTAACTTGTTCCACTTTCCCTCAAGATATGGACTCAATATGCTGCATTTTGAAGATGGAAGTTGCAGAAAGTGCGTTCAATATTTTATGAGGTATCTAGACATGTGCAAGATAAGAATTAACCAAACTGTTGAAAGTGAGTTATGATAATGACGTTTTTTCGACTCGGCTGTTAGACTCTGACAGAGCCGATCCCCTTGTACCCTCTCCCGATCAGATCAGGTCTCTTCTCAATCTTCTAGTCGAGTATCATCAAAACCAAATCCCTTCACCCCTGAACAGTCTAGAGACGCAGGCTTACTCTCCGTGTCACCCCTCCCCATCACATTGGCGGGGGCCACCACTGACGCCGGATATAGTAGCGTGTTCTTGACATAAGGATGTAAAGTGTACGAGGGACAATCGCTCTCACTCCTGACGCCGTTCTGACACACGCCATACACGGAGTGGAACAACAACCTACTCAAGTACCCTGCTACGGATTTGACCCTTCAATGGAATACTGCCACATGAAAAGGTCATTAACTACTTCCATGCATATATACAAAGGGAAAATAAGGGCTTTCTCCACAGGTACACATCAAAGAGAAACCCTATCAAACTATACTCTTAAGTAACCATATTTTCTTGTATCTAACTTCACTATCAGAGAATTTTTGGCAGGCATAACACTGGTGTGTTTAGAGCAAAAGATCACATGCCAACGAAAGAGAGCTCAACAAAAACCTAAGAACAAGACCCACAAGATTGCTGTATCATCAAGTTATATGCACACGAGGATACTGGACACACATGTCCGGTTCTTATTGGAAAATGAATCGTTAAATATTCTTTTGTCTCCGACCAAACATAGTTTGACCAAAGCTAATTAATTTATTGTGGGTATTAGGGCTAAATGTTATATGAAATTTAAAAATTTTAAAAATCCTAGCAAATCGGCACGCTTTTGTATTTTCGAAGATTCATGATGAATAGTCATTTAGGCTTTAATTTTTATTTTTATTTTATCAAATTACAATTGTTTTTTGGTATCTTTTTTGCATTTCTTTGTTTAGCCACATTTGTTACCTGGATTAGCTAAAAGTCCTAAATTTATAATACTTTCGATTACAAGCTCTTAAAAACTCCATATAAAATACTTTATTAAATTAGTTCATGGTAATTCATCTGTTGTCTAACATTCTATTTATCTCAATAATTATTTACCCTAAATTTTTTTTTCACCTCTTCCACTAGTCCAAATGGACAGACTTTGCATGATTATTTTCAGTTATTTCATTACGTTGTTTAGATGTGCATAACACATAAAAAAATTATGGTAAATAATTATTTTGTCCCTTCAACTTTATTTCTAATTTTCAACTATATTTTTAATTTCAATATCATCCCTCAATTTTTAGTTGTTTTATAATAGGTCTGGATTTCTTGCCGGAATGATTTGGATCCAAAACCAAAGGTAGTGGTATTTGCTAGTAACAACATAATGGAGGCAGTCAATCAATATAATTTATCCAAAATGTGATTCAAATCCAATATAGTACTTTTGGGTACATAAGAAATATATTGAATCGATTCTTTTTAATGAATAAATTATTTAAGCTCTCCACCTTTTAAAAGTAAGTCAATATAATTCAATATTTTAAATATGTGAAAAAATTAAAAAACTAATTATACCCTGACCCCTTTAAAATGAATTAGTATCAATTTTACTCAGTAAACTAAATATCAGTACATTTTTACTCCTCAACTATTTGAATTTAAATTTGTATAAACACTGTCAACAAAATAAATAAATTAACATTTTTGCCTTTTATGGTTTGATAAAATGCAAGATTTTTTTTTTCCAGTTTTGACCACTGAAGCCCTAACTTGTATTTTAAGGCAATGTTTGGTTATAGTATTAGTTCCTGTTTGTTGGATTCAATATTTATAAAGTGTTAAGATCGCGTTTTCCAAAAAAAAATTTTTGAAACACTCCACTGTTAGAAAAATAGAAGAATATCAGTAAGGGGTTGGTTCAGCAGTAATAACTCATCCTCCTTGCCTTAAGTGCCTGAGTTCGAATATGCCGTAGCCCCTTGTTGAGGTCATTCATACTCCACAAACCCATGAGCGAGTGCCTATGGCCTAATAAACTTTTCGTGTGACTCTGGACAGAGTCTCACCTGAAAGGTTTTTACCCTCGCTCCTAGTACGGTGGGGGGGAGGGGGGTTGTGGTATGTCCTAGCTACTTCCCTTTTAAATACCATAAAAAAAAATAAAAAACAGAAGAATAAATTTTGGAGTTTCGAGAACCCATTTTTATATGTAATGAAATCGGCATGAAAGCAATAATAATTTCAAAGTTCTCCTTTTTTCTTTCTTGAATATATGAAAAATAAAAATTTTGAAAATGATAACAAATAGATATTTAGAGGGTGAAAGTGTAAGAATTTTTTACTTATAAGGGTAAAGTTATATTGAGTCATAGGGTAAACAAAGAGTAATTAGTCCTTTCTCACTTAACTTAAAATATTGGACTAAATTGTGTTACTTTTCAAAGTTGAAAGACGTAAGTAAAATAAATACAAGTTGATGAATGACATTGAAAATTGATGCAAAGTTGGAGGGATAAAATATTTTTTATTTAGAATTTTATTTTGGTCTACCCATTCAAAACGAAATGAGACTATCAAAATAAATGAAAATCTTCGGTAATCTCAAATCCACGGAAAAAAAAAAAAAATTTACTGGTCAAGTAGTACCAACTGCTTAGTATTCATTCCTATTAAATTAGAATATGAGATATTTTATTACATCAGCAACATGAATTCTTAACCAATGACGAGATTTTTAATGCGGTAAATAGGGATAATTACACCTACACCCCCTTCATTAAGGCTTAGTATCATTTAACCTTCCTCAACTAAAGCTCAGTATTACTTAACTTCTCACAACTAAAAATTGCTACACTTACTTACACCCCATATTTTTTTTATTTGTGCCAATTTTACCCTTTCGTTAGATGTTACATGTCTCTTAAAAAAAATAGATGGAATTTACTCACGTGACTAGCGCATGACCAAACAAACTTGTTTTCTTCTCAAAATAACCTTCTCCTGTAAGTGACCAAGATGCTCATTGTATATCCACACTGGATCACTCTTCCTTAGAAAGATAGATACACAAATGAAAATATACTCATTTGTGTTTTGATGGGGACTCCTGATTACGAACGAGGAATTGCAGAGAGACCAGATATGAAAAAAAACCATGCCCTTTAAAAATCTTCACAGTAGAAACAATATCATTTCAAGCTGCCATGAATAGCGTGGAGGGGGAATGGAATCCGAAATGCAATCCGCTTGCAAGTGTCGGAAATGATAAAACAAAGACCAAGTTGATGAAGTTGTTTTACGGACATCAGGCTTCAAGAGTGCGTAGGATTTCACAGAATATGGAGGAAGCTTGTGTTAGAAAGTTTGATATGTATTGTTGTACCTTTAGTTAATAGCTTAAGTTTTTAGATTATGTGGTTACTTAACATAGTATCAGAGGTCTTGAGTTCAAGGCCTTGTTTGGTAACGTTTATTGTTTTTGTTTTTTATTTTTTTTTAAAAAAAAACAAAAAATTTGTGTTTGTTTAAAAAAATTTTTTTAGTTTTTTACAAAATTTAAAAAAAAAACTAAAAACACTAAAATTGGTGTGTTTTCTCTTACCAAAACATTAATCTAGTACTATTAGTACAACGATAACCTATAAATGTCTATTACTAAACCACAAAAAATACACAATAAAAATACATAACCAAAAATGAAAACTGACAGTGTTACCAAATAGATCTCAAGTCTTTACGTTTGCATTTTATTTCTCTCTATCTCTGTATGTTACATCTTCACGTGCAATACGGGATAATACGTGAGGAAAGGTGTTGGAGTACTTGATATAATTAATAGCTTAAGTATATCAAGTGGTTAACAACTTAAATTTTTAAATCAAATGGTTACTTAACAGCTCAAATCATTATTGTTTGTAAAACTCTTCTTAATATATTTAAGTTTGGTATTTTTCGGCTTTTGCAACTTGTTCCTGGCAAATTACAGTGAGTTGTTCTAAACGTATTTGGGTTATTAGACTGTATTTTACTAGCCAAACATAAGTACCAATTTGCAGCCAAAAAAATTAAAATATTCTCAGAAGTATGGGTGGTTATGGGCAGAGCTATCCACAAGGTTGGTAAATAAGCCCCACATTGTAATTTATACTTAGGGTCCGTTTAGTATAGTCTTTTTTTTATTTTTTTATTTTGTTTTTTCTGACGTATAAGTAAAAATGTTAAATGTTTTTATTTTTTTTATTTTTAACAAGATAAGATAAATAAATAAAATAAATAAAATTTTAAAATCTTGATTTTTTTTCGCTTATAAGTCAAGCTTAAAAAGCTTAAAAAAAGTTCAACCAAATAGGGCTTTAAACCTTTAGCTCAATCTAACATTAGCCCAATCCTTTTTTTTTTTTAGCCCACTCCAACCCAACATAAGACCAGCCTAAACCATCGCCAAAAAATATTGATTCCTGACTCCGCCTTGTCGGTTATATGTGTATGTATGTTAAATATACATACACATATATCTGACCCAAAAAGCCAAAAAAAAAAAAAAAGAGAAAGAAAGATTTGGAAAAAAGTCTTTTACCCTATAAGGAAGGGATGATTGAAGTCTGAAGATTCCATCTTTCCATAAATTTCTTGACCTTGTCATAGTTTTAACTTTTTATGTTTATACAAAATCCAATTCTTTTTTTTTCCAACATTGTTCTTTTTCTGGGTTTAAAAGTTATTTAGTGGGTTGTAGGCCTGTGGCGTGCGGGCGGATGGTGGAGAAAAAAGCAGCATTGTGGTGTGGAGATGGTGGTGGTGACAGAGAAAATTGGGGAAGAGACGGTGGTGGTGGCAGAGAAAAAGGGGAGGCCGGCTGTGGGTAGTGGGGGTGGGGTGGGGTGGGGGCAAGGTAGTTGGAGATGGAGATGGCGATGGAGAGGAGATGAAGGAAAGAAAAGAGGGGGAAGGGGTGAGAGTTGACCAAAGGTTAAAAATGCCATTCTATCTTTTTAGTTGACAGTGTTTGTAAGGGCAAAAATTGTGATATTTAAGGTGGTGTAAGTTTAGTTTAAGGGGGTTAAATGATACTGAGTGTTAATTAATGAGGTGTAAGTGTAATTAATTCTAGTAAATAACACATGATAAAATATAATATGCATAAGTGATGAACAATCTCGTATTAGATTACTGAATTTTTTTGTCATTTCCACATTGGTGGACCATTGAACAATAAAGAAAAGAAGAGGGGTTGTTCGAAGTGGTTACTGGATCTCTTAGTTGTGCCCAGTGGTGGAGCCAAGAAATTAATCCGGAGGGGAAAACCATTAATCACAAATAATATTTTTTTTTCCTTTTAATTAATAGTGGGACACTTTATGTCTTATACATATAAACATATTAATTTTTATTAATATAAATGGGTCTTTAGTAAAATAACTATTTAAGGTGGATATTTATAAATTTTCAGAATAGAAAATTGAAAAACATTTCTAAAACTATTGGTAAAATTAGAACTCTTTAAAAATTTGAGGGGCAAATTGAAAATTATTTCTAAAATTAAGGGAAAAAATAGGTGACTTTTCAAAATTTGAGAGGTAAAGGGAAAATTATTTCTAAAATATATGTTAAAATAGGACTTTTCAAAATCTTAGGGGGGGCATTTGGAAAATTGTAAGTGGTAAAACAAAATTTTACTTTGAAAACTAAGAGTAAAAGTACAACTTTTTAAAGTTGAGGGGGCACTTGTCCCCTCTGAGCATTAGGTGTCTCCGCCTCTGATTGTGCCTTAGGTCATGAATTCGAGTCACCCACTACCAGTAATTTGTCATTAACCCCCTAATTTGTTGTTTTCCTAAATATGAATTTTAACTGTGCTAAACAATATTTTTTGTATAGTTATACTTTTTTGTCTTTCCTTTTTTATATGGAAGAGAGTTACATTAAAACTCAGCCAAAACATTAGCAACAACACAGGTACCTATTCCCTCGAAACATCCACTGGAGCCTTACTAAAGCATGAGCTACATTATTCCCCTCTTTGTTAACATGAGAATGCTTCCTGGAATAAAATACTTGCAACCACATTCTCACCTCTTCAATGAAATGACCCACATACGAGAATTCTCGACTTGATCTAGATAGTTGATAATATCCATTGCATCACCCTCTAACTGAATTGAGTTCATAATATCCTTTTGCAAAAATCTAAAGCTTTCAATGCGGCCATTGCTTTTGCCATTTCAGCTGCAGAAAACAGAAAACTCTTTTCTAATTTGGATGCTATCACTTCTCCCCTAAAGTCTCTAACCTCCATCCCAACACCTCCTCCATCATTAGGCCCAAAGAACTACGCTAAACTTGTTTTGCTAGGTTCAAAAAGAAAAAAAGAAACTGAACTACGCTAAACAGTTGAATACCATCGAAACATGAATATCCTTAGTAGTGAGGGAATTTTTGACCCAAAAAAAAAAAAATAATAGTAAGGTAATTCATAATACTAGTGAAATATGAACTTATCTGCTTTTATTTTATCCTCTAAATAGGGAAGACAATGCTCATCTAGCTATAAGATTACCTTATGTTTTAATTTTTACATATTTTTTACCTCAATAAATAAACTTATAGTAGCATTTTATTTCATAATGAAATAGCTGTAGAAGTGTTTGGCCTTTTCACTAAAATTGATTGTTTTAATAATCCTGAATGGGATAAATATTAACTGCACAATAATATCCTCAACTTAATCTTATATGATTGTATCCAGTTGAATTTCAGAGCAGTTTGTGATCAAACAATTTTGAACAAAATAATAATAATAATTAAGTCTTGTAAAATGTGATCTAATTAATGTTAACATGACATACAACGGTATACGTTAGATCACCATTGTTCAACACTTAATGCGAGCTTGCACTGCCTGGTTTAGTTACAATTCCGTTTTAGTTTTTCATGTTATTGGAGGAAATTTTTTTTATTGTTTTGCATATTATTGAGAGCAAAAAACGAGACAATAAAAAATATCATCGTAATAACACCGTTTTCAATTTTTGTATGAAAATGATTATAGAATCTTATAAGACACTTTTTTTTTCATCAAATTGGGATTTTTTAAAAATTTATTGAAACCAAATTTCAAAATCCGTTTGCTAAACACGGCTGGGGTGGTGGCAAGTGTAAGCTAGTGGGGTCAGTTGACCCCATCAGCCCTTTGAAAAACAAAAAATAAATAAATAATTTAATGTTATACATTTAGAAAAAATATAATTCATCTCCATAAAAGAAATAGTTGACCCCATTGACCTACACGGCAGAGAGAGAAAGAGATAGGAATGTATGTTTATTTTCCTCTCATTTTTCCTTCTCTTTCCCTATCATTTCTATCCTAGGTAAAATCAAAAAAGAGGTTAAAATATTTTCTTTCCTTCTCTTCACTCGCCCAAGTTCCAAATAAGTTGTTAAAGAGAGATTGGTGGAGTGTTACATTGCTTTAATCATATAATCCTACTTGATTTAAGGATTCGGGAATTGTATATACGTTGGTTTATTTAATTGTGAAATTAGTATTAATATTATCAGTCGTGACAGTAATAAAATTTATAAAAAAAAATAATTGCATAACCAAATGGGAGATTAAATGAACAATTGTTTGATAACATACATAAGGGGTGATAATATCAACAATATATTATATTTATTTATTTATTATTTTAAAATTTGTGTTTAAGGTTTTGTATGACCCTATGAACCAAAATTTCTGAAACTGCCACCAAAACACGGCCTCGAAAAATTTAAAAAAATGAAAACAAAAAATAGGAATTCAAATGAGATTTATGTATGTGAGGGGGAGAATGAGAGAAAATGACTATTCGTTTTCTTGATACATAATTAGAAAAAAACATGCAACATATCTATAATAAAAAAAGTGAGAAAAAGATTGAAAAATCTCTAGGGCATGCTAATGCTTGCTTATTGTGTTATAAAAACATTCATATTCATATTCACATTCACATTGTCAATAATGGTGAGATCAAATGATATAAAAATTAAGCTAATTGTTAAAAAAAACAAAAAGAAAAAGAAAAAGAAAAAATGTGAGACCGAATTGGACTGGTAAATTGCCTGAACCATAGGATTTGTTTGAACCGGATCCGGTCCTACTATGTTATTATAATCCTGAACCGGATCCGGTCCTACTGTGTTCTATATATATTATTCACAAGTATACAACGAACGTAAAAGTTCTAGGGTTGGAAAGATAGTTCAATTGTTGCTGATTGGAAGCTGAAAACTTGTGATTGGGAGTGCAGTTCAATTCCTTGACGATTGCTCTCCCTTCTCCAGGTCTCTCTCTAATCTCTATTCGTACATATACATAAGTGTATGTAACATCTTTGAATGTAATTTAGATGCATTGTATTTTGGCAATCTTAATGTGGACCCAGATATTCTGTGTCTTCGTTCTATTCGTAGCATTTCTGTTTCCAGATCTCTCTCTTCAACACGAGAGATTAACAATTCTGGGTTTTCCATAACATGTGTCATTATGTAAGAATTAGCCGTCATTGCTTCCTTTTGATTTCTAAATTTGGGAATACTGAAGGAGAAAGTACCAATTGGAGCTTAATGTGTCACTATTAGATGTTGAGTTCTTCAATCAAGAGTCGTGCGGATCCTCTGTTTTAATGGGTTTCGAGTTATTTTTTTCTTTCCATGTTATATATCCAGTCACTAATTTTAGGTGTACTTTTTTGGTTTAATCCAACAAAGTTCATGAACAATTTAAGAACGTTAATAGGTAAGCTAATGGAAAATTTTCGTACACGAAGAAAAAGATTAAAAAAAGAGGACTCTTTGGTTTTATTTTATTTTATTCTATTTTTTCTGATTATTTTTAATATGTTTATAATATCCTTATGATGTGATGATTCAAGTCTGGCTGATCTAAGAGTTGACCCACTGACCGTTAACCTGGTTTTTCTCTGGTTTATTCAACATTACATTTTGTAAAACATTGTATGAGATAAATCATAGATTTTGAGAAGCTAACACCAAGATATTTATATGCACTCTCACATTATATTGTTTTAATCAAGCATGAAAAAAGATAATTGTAGACCAAATTAAAGGATTTTAGAGTTGACGATAGGAGATGCAATTAAATTATAGGCTTTGTGATAGTGTGGCATTATATTTGATAATGACTGCTCTTAGCAATATTAATCTTAATTAATATCAATCTCTTGGAGCTACAGAGGATGCTATTTCATTTTTCACTTTGGTTTGGATGATTCTGTCTTAAGGATTTTTACACCTATGACCTATAAAGGCATTTTATGGCAGTATACACGTAAATTTTTAACGATCTCCATAGTTTGATAAGCGATTGATCTTAATTTCCCTCTCTCAATATCAGTGTAGCTCAAATTCTCCCATGCCAATGGATCATGCTGAGTTAGCTACCGAGCAGGTAATCTACATATACCATATAGTTTTTTGGCCTGATATGAGTTTTCCATCAGTTGATTTCTTATGTCAATAATAACATGCTTATATGATTTTGATTTTGATTGGATTTGGATCAGATTTTGTTGCATTTGGTAATTTGGCTTGTGGGAACCTTTTTCTAACCTTCTTGGGCTGTCCCGAACACTATATAATATACAAATGGTTCTCTTTTCTTGAGCATTAGACCACATAATATATAATACGAGTCACGTATTGATACCTTAAAAAAATTATTGTTGAAGAGAATTCTGTACTATGAGAATTATCTATAGAAGTAGTGCTATCAACAAGTGAAGACTAAACAAAGAAGTAAAAGCTAGCTAGGGTCTAAAAGTTGATGTGATATCAAGCCTGAAGTCTTGCAAGAGCATCCATATCTAGTTGGCATAAGACTAGTCTGTTTGTTAGTCTTAGCACTTAAGAGTTTTTTTTTCCCAACTTGAAGCATCTTAGATGATTGCATTATTGTAGCTGATAAGAAGCATTACCGTGGAAAATGAATCCTAGAGTCTTTTGTCATTTTTTTCCTTACAAACTTACAAGTTACTAAAACTATAAAGTATTTAATCATCTTTTAGGTAGTGGGTTGCAATTTCATTCACACATAATGGAGGCTTATTGCAAATTCGCACCATAAATGTAGATTTACTTTATGAGAATGGTGTTCTTCTCAATTTATTCAGTGGTTATATAGTTTATCATATTATGGGTGTTGGCTGCTAATGGTTTTCATTCAATCCTCAATAATTTCTACAAAAAGGCAGTGTGTTGGGACTCAAAGCCAGCCAGCCAGGTCACTGGCTATAATGAAAGGCCACCTAATCCTGCTGATTATGCTGAGAGTGTTTCAATATAGTCAAATCCATAGATGAATGTGTTATTGACTCGCAATTTGGAACTTGTGATCTCTTGTTCTTGCTCGGACTCATATTTTAAGGTCTTGTCGCGTAGGAGTATTCCCTATGAATGTTGAGAGTGCCTAGCTTCATATTTCAAAATTGCTTTGTTACATGCCTCGAAAAACAAAAATTAGAAGAGCATTTTGGAACACTAGTTGTGGTTTAAGTAAGATAATTTCACATTCATCATTGTGTCCACAGTTAGGGGTTGGTGGGAAACTATTCATGTTTTTAAATAGATTTAGGATACCGTGGATACTCCATCATCTATTCAGCTTGTTATTGTATCTCACTTTGTAAATATTGTATTAAGATTTTTTATTGAAACCTATGTGGTGTCTAACAACTTTTGGGTTTGTAAAGCTGAATTGGTCATTTTATTATCAACATTTATGTATTTACAGGAGGCTAATAGGATCTATTTGATTGTTTTGATGTCTGTCTCAAGGTTCTCAAGAGGGATATCCCATGGGAGACATACATGACGACTAAGTTAATCACAGGAACTGGCCTCCAGCTGTTAAGGCGTTATGATAACAGATCAGAAAGTCACCGAGCAGCATTGCTGGATGATGTAATGTTTCATTGATATTTCTCCTAGTTCTTAAGATGAGTAGTACTGTCATTATTTCTTGTACCAATTCTTTATCAAGTATGTCATAAGATTTTTCTCTTTCCCTTCAGTTCTCATTACATCCTTTGTTCCTTTCTTTATTCTGTTATCATTAAGTCAAAGTCTTCCATAAGTGATCTCTGGATGATTTTACTTGTTAAGTATCTTTCATCTTTCTTATGCTTTATGCAATATGATATCATACTATGGTTTGTTTGAATGCTACAAGTATGTTAAAGATGTGGTTGCAAGATGTATGGATTCATTTTATATGGATGCTGTCAATGACTCAATATAGCTTTTGGATTTTTTTTCCTTATAAAAGAAAATAAAATTTGTAGCATATTAATGATATATTTATATATTACATTCGAGTCATTTACTGTCAAAAATTGTTTATGGTTTGCATCAATTTCCCCTCCCCCCCTCTAATTTGGCATACCATTGTAGGTTACCGTGATGCTTAAATTTTGATAATTCCTTCAGCTTCAAATAAATTGCTTTGGTGGTGGTAATTTAGATATATAGCGGGTTACCAACTTAATCTATTGATGTTTGGGCAACTAGTTTGATGGTCTAACATTTTTGTTCCCATACTTGGCTGCCCTAGCTTTTACCATTTCACCAAGCAATGGTCCTTTATTGGATGAATAAGTTATTTAGTAATTTTAGTGTGATTTTATTACATTTGTTTAGTGTTTTGCTCTTGTATAGTTGATTTTAGTTTGAGTTGCTATAAACCTGTTTTGTTGTTACTTCCATATTGTGAAAGCCTGCAGTTGTGGAGTGCATATCCCTTGTGTTAATTACGGTGGCCACAGATTATGTTAAACTTAGGACTACATTTTTTTGTTTTGTTTTGTGTTGGGGGTGGGGTTCGGAATTAAAGTGTTAACTAGTAGCTTCACACTAGCTTTTGTTCTTCAACCGTATTCTTTTAAGGCCTTAATGTTTATTTGTTTCTATAATGAATGGACTAATCTCATGAATACTTCTAGTAACGTTGACAAATTGAAGAAACTGTTGTCAGGATGGTCCAGCTTATGTTCGTGTGTTCGTTAGCATATTACGTGACATATTCAAGGAAGAAACAGTAGAATATGTTCTAGCTTTAATTGATGAAATGCTTACAGGTAACTGTAAAAGATCTCATCCTAATTATGAATGAAATTCAATTAACTGACTTAATATTGTTTTCCCATGGCAGCAAATCCCAAAAGAGCCAGATTATTTCATGATAAGTCTCTTGCAAATGAAGATACTTATGAACCTTTCTTAAGGTAGGTATCCTTCATTATTCAGTGAATTTCAATACTGGTGTACCTGAGTATCTGATACCTTGGTTAAGTGATATTTATTGTTTTAGTGTCCTTGCCACTTAAAAAAAAAAGTTAACAGCTTCCTCCTCCCTCACCCCTTCCTGTAAATCCCTTGACCTGCATCCCATGAAATAGATATGTTGAATCACCCTATTGCAATGTCATGGAATTATATCCTTCTGTCAATGCAACTTGATAATTCTTTCTTTTGTTTTCCATTTTCCTTCACTTTTTGAGAGCATTCTCCTTATTGCATCATAGTGGTTCAGTGCTGAATTTCCAATAAGTGGTAATTATTGCTTTAAATTTTGAAGAATATGGCATGGGTGGTAATTGTCATTATTCTTATAACTGGAGGAATTTTTATTTTTATTTTTGCACTTATGCACCCTTCGTCTTTGTTTAATCATGAAAAATTTGATCAGTGTGATTTTTTCTGCAAAAGAATATGTCAACCTTTTGATGTAATTTGTGCAAGTTTTTTTTTCCAGTTTCAGTACAGACTCATTTTGAACCTGGAATGGAACAATAAATCTTGGCCAAGACATCATGATAACTATAAAATGATCTTTATGCTCTCTTTTTCCTCTTAACAAACCTTTGGTGAAATATGGAGATCTGGATGGAGCATTTCAAGGCTGAGTGCCTGACTAAAATGCTTATGCTGGCTAAATAGGTAGTTTTGGCCTTTAGTTTCATCCTCATGCCTTGATATGGCCTGACTAAAATGCTTGTGCTGTCTAAGTTTGGAGTTTTGGCTTGACTAAAATGCTTATGCTGCCTAACTATGGAGTTTTGGCTTTTAATTTCATCATGATGCTTTCTTTTGCTTTCTTTTATTTTAATGTAGATTTATACATTCTTTTGTTTAGTCGTATGTAAGTAGTTGTGTGGCTTTCAGGCAGCCTAAGGGGAAGATTCAAAAGGTTTAAGGAGAAATTGAGGCATAGGGTCTAAAGGTTGAGAAAGTCCTATTATAAATGGTCCCTAGGGCTCAGTTGTAATTGATCTTCCCATCTATTGCCAAACATGAGGTTTAGGTGTCACTGCTAAGTCTCTCAAATCCTAAAGTCTCACACGAATCCTAAACTCGACAATATTGTAATCATTTAATCATTTGCTATTTATTATTATGTAGTTGATGAATATTCAGTACATGAGTGGTTTCGCTCCTACTGCAGTGAGACAGAGCATGGGTTTTTATTGTATCACATAAACAAGTTGCTGGACTTGATATCTCAGTTCTGAAGGATTTTGTTGCAGAATTATAAGAGGATGGCAAGACCTGTACAAAAAGTGGTCTGACAAAAAAGGAAGAACACCATGAAGGTCAAAGAGTCGAAGAGATTTACAAAAGCTCAAGTTGAAACATAGGAAGAAACAATCATATAGGTAAAACATGCTCTAGGATAAATCTCTTGCAATCTAGCTCCCTGATTAGCTAGAAAGTTAACTTTGTCATTAGCTGTCCAATGTCCCCAAGAAAACTGGATCATTGTCTCTAGCCAAATCCAAAATTTCTCTCATAATATGTCCAGCTCCCTTGCTTACCTCTACCCAAGATGTTACTGATGTGGGTTGCCTTTGGGGTAGAACTTTCTTGTGCTGCAGGCCGTCAGAGACCTCCATTCTGACCTTAACACCCATACCAAGGTCATAGAATTTATAAGGTTTATGTTGGAGCAGTAAGTCATGGAGCTCCCCCAAATTCCACATGGCCACCTTTTTCCAAGTAAATCATCCAAGTTTGGCTTGACCCCGTAGTGGGGGTAGGGTTCCAATATTAGGCTGCAGAGAATCTAAAGGGCGACAAGGAAAAAGCACCTAATCACTATTTATGAGTGATCAAAGATATTTAGGCATTAAGGTTTTAGTAGTCGTAGTGGTCAAAGAATTGGTGTTATGAAATAGGATTTCTAGAGTTGGGAAAATGTGGGAAATATATCTGGTTCTGCGTTTTATAGGCTAAAAGTGAAGGAAGATTGAAAAGAAGAAGGAGAGGAAGAAGAAGAGAGGTTTAGATCTTAGAATCTTTATATTTTTTTTTTGATAAATAAAAACCTTAGGATCTCGCTAAGGTGTTTTAAAAGTCTTACCTAGACGAAATAAATGGAATCTCACTATTAAAAGAGAAGCAAAATCTGCAAAAACTTAAATCATGATTGTCTAATTGGCTATTACAAAATTACAAAGGTTTACTTATAGAATAGCATACTACTTTTTTTCCTTACCTTTGCTTATATAAAAGGATACTGGTACCTTCCCACTAGGAAAAGTGTTTCCCAAATTCTACTGAACAAAGGTTTCCTAAAACTAATTACGACTCAACTAATTCCAAACAAGTGTAGGACGAAAATTAGCTCATAACCAACAACCTAGGAACATAGACACCACCTAAATATAAAATTTCACAAATACCCCTAATAGGAATATTTACCAAATACCTTGGTGATTAATAATCTGATTTTTTCCAGTACAAGGGGAGTTAAAATCATTTGGGTTTGAACAAACCCATCCAAAAGTAGCCTCGGTCAGGTAAGGCCTATGGCTGTAGCCGTTGGTCCATTGGTGGGGCCCACATGGACTTTCTTCCTTTTTTTTCTTTTTCCAAGTGCGTACTCTGGAGGTTTGATCCCATCATAATGGTCCAGGCCAACCTTTCTCTAATGACATCTTTTAATGAACCAACCTCAAATGCTGCTGAAATCTTCAAGGATGGCAATATTCACATCCTCTACTTTATTTGTTTTACTCCTTAATTCTCTTTGTCAATCATTCTAAGCCAACCCTTTTTCTTTACAATCAAGGGAGCCTTGTGATTTTGCATGCAAGTACACTTCTCCTAGAAAGTTTAAAAAATGCAGTTTATTGTGGCAGTGGTATACAAGTTAAGTTTATTTTGGATTATCGCTTCACATAAAAGACTTGAGTTCTTAGTATTTTAAGAGGACGAAGTGAAAGTACACTTAGTTCGACTGTAAGCCCGTAGATTGTCTTTGGATAATGTGGTTATGTGGAAAAGTAAAAACATCAACTGTGAGATTGTGAAGTGTACATTTATGACTGATTCTTGTTTTTGAAGTTTGATTTGCACCATTAAAATTTGGTCAACTATCAATTACATTGGTTACGATATCTACTACGTCACCCCACCTAATGCCATAGATTGAATTCTTAGAGTCATGCAACTAGTTACTTTATGTTTGGAACTGCTGAATAGTTGGCCACTGACATTTCAGCTTGTCCCATTTTCTGCTTGCTGAAAGTTTGTATATATTGGGCAATCATTATTGTAGCTCAAGGGTACATAGTGTGGGATTTTGTATATAAGTTTTGTTCCATTCTATTTTCCTTCATCTACTCTGTCATCTTCTGTTGTGTTATATTGACATGCAACATACCTCTCAATTGACTTGTGAATATGATAATGATGTTTTCAGTTGGGAGACATTAGTTTTCTTATATTCTGCAATTTGATGTGCATTGACATGCTTCCACTTGCAGATTGCTTTGGAAAGGTAACTGGTTCATACAAGAAAAGAGCTGTAAGATTCTTTCTATGATAGTGAGGTAATTGGATCTTTTCTTTTTTTTTTTTTTTTTGTGGATAAATGTGAGGCACTTGAATCATGACAAGATCCACACGGTATAGTTCAAAGCTTATGACTCAGTTCGAATTTTTAGTTTATCTAATTTCAGTAACCATTTTTCCCCTTCTTTTCTGGGTAATTCCAGTGCTAGGCCAAAAAACCAGGAGGGTGTCACTGCAAACGGGGAAGCATCAAATTCAAAGAAGCAACTGACTACCATTGATGATGTTTTGAAGGGGCTGGTGGAATGGCTTTGTGCACAGGTCTGTGTGCAGTTTTCAATTTTATATGTGATTGGCGCCTATGATGTTACTGAGCAACCTTTTGTTAGTTAGATACATTTTCTTGTGATTAGTAAAATAAATTAATACAAGACAAGTTAATTAGACTAATTTTTATTGTCTGGAACTTGTTCTAAATCATGGCATGGATTTCTGTTGGGAATACAAAATTGAACCTGTACAATATTTGTTAAACGTAAATCAGGAAGTTGTGTTGTTAACGACTTAACACTTTAATGAAGAGGATGGAAAGAAAAAACAAAAAATGGAGAAAGAACGATTCAACCTATCTCCCCCCCCCCCCCCCCCCCCCCCCCCCCCCCTCTCTCTCTCTCTCTCTCTCTCTCTCGGTAGCATTTGTGCAGTTTTTCATGATAAAATGTTCCCTAATTGTCTTCAATCTGAATTATTCATGGAACTTTCAGGTTGTTTTTTTCGCAGTCATGAAGAAATGATAAAATGTCTCGTTTATATTTGTTGCTTTGTGGTTAAATTCTGTTCAAAATTATTGTTCATGTTGGATTTTCTGATGTACTACATGATTTAGAAAATGATAAGAGTTCATACTCTTCCTACCATGATTTGTTATTTTTTATATTTACATATTGAGGGAATTGCTTGATAACTTATGCTTAGTGGTAAATCTAATGGTAATTATGGAAAATAAAATGTGCCTTTCAAAAGGAATTACCTGAGTGCCTTCATAGCCAGAAGAGCCTTTGTCTTGACTTGCCTAGACAATTGACTGCTATATTTCTCTGTCCAAGCTAGCTGTGGTAGGACATAGGAGTACTTTTGGGCACTCATGCTGAAGTATTTATGAAGCACTTTGTTGTCTATGATTTTTGAGCCATATGGCTATGAATATATTTGGTTTTGTCCATTTTGGTTGCATCTGGTTTTCATAGTTTACGAATATGGATGAACTTTAATGGTGACTACGTCCATATCTTTCTGAAAATAGCTACAATGTTGAAAATCCATAAAAAAACATGCATGATGGGATATAGTCTAAGTTTGTTTTGCATCTCTTTCTTTGTTATTTTCTCGTTGGTGTGTAGAGACGATCATCTGGAAGCCTTTTGAAATATATATGTTTAGATCCTAGAAGAATCCATGATTATACCTTCGAAAGTTAATTTTGTATTTCTTTGTGTATGTTTGCGAGCATGGCGTTAGAGAGGAATCAATCAAGGTCTCTGGAAATAAATATAGTTTAAATCCAGGAAATATTAAATTGTACTATAAATCTGAAAATAGAGAGAAGAAGTAAGAAAACTAGGAAAGTTACAAACTCAAGTGAAAGAACCGTCAAGTAAAATAGAAGAGTTAAAAAGTATGTATTTCTTTTTTCTTTTGTTTTTTTCTCGTTTAATCACATTTATGCTACGTTAGAGGGATTCGAGCATGAGTATCAGGTGTAGGTATCTAAGGTATGGGTCTAGGTATTGGATTCAAATCTAATTCTTGTGCCCAAGGACACTAAGACATCAAGATATGGCTAAATTTCATATTTCTTAAATATTTTTCTTTATTTAGACTAAGATAGAGATTACAAACTGACATAGAATTCTTTATACATAGAATGGAGTCTTATGCATAGTTCACAGTAAATTCTACCATTTAAACATATTTGTTTGGTGCATGTCCAACTGGATGTTGGACACATATCCCATTCCATAACCCAAGTGTGTTTGACATGAGTACTGCAAAAATTTAGACGAGTTCACGTAACATAGTTTTTATGTAGTTGAAGTAGATACTAACAGGCTGATTATTTATAGGCAAATAAAAATAAGATGCTCTAGACTAGAAGGTCTCATAAAGCACTAAACTTGGACATTTAGATGATTTGCAGTCTGCGTGTAAAAATGTCAACCCTATCTATCAAAGAAAAGTGTAAGAAAAAATATGCCCATTTCTATATATTGTCTGGTCTGTCTAGTCACACTGGGTCTTTGGCAAAGAGTAGCTGCTATTGCAAGGATTATGCAGTTTGCTTCTAGGGGGATTAGCTCTCTTCTTGCTACTTCCTTTGGAGTTTTGGGAAATGTTCATTGTATCACAACCCAAACACTAGGTGTTTGGTTCTCAAGGCATTACAATTTGATCTTGGTTAACAAATGGTAAAAACAATTGGTTGATTTTGGTTAGAATATGGAATAAGTAGTTGAATAAACTGAAAGAACCCAAAATCACTTCTCTTTATGGCGGAAGCTGTAAAATAGGTGTGTAACATTCTGAAAAATGTTTCAAGATGGGAAAATAAAAAAATTAGGGCTTTTTGCGTGTCATTTGTGTTGGAGGTTCATCAGATTATCTAGTTCATGCTTCTTGGTCTGAGGGCTTCACAACTTGTAAATTTTTCTAGCACCAGCAGGTGATTTAAATGTTTATAGTATTTTTAGCAGGTGTTTAAAAATAATTTGCCAGGTGATATCAAAATATATTGTTTTGACTGGTGCCTTATTCTTTCATATTACTACCTCCAATTGACGGTGGACTTAGGTTATGGGAAGCTTGTAGGTCTTAGAGTTTCAAAACTCAAATAAAAATTTTAGGAAGTAAAGGCTAAAGCTCAATAAAATTACTACATGTTATGGATCAAAAAATGGAGAGCTGGCTGTTGGAATTTTGGCAAGACCAAATACCTGTTTGTTGGAACTTGAGGGCAAATACACAACACTTAGAGAGAGAATTGGAGAGGAGAAATCACACTACTTGTTCATTAGACTTCACAAGACTTGACTAGAGTAAATAGGTTTTTGTAGGCTTCCATTAGAAACCTTTGTACTCTTAGTCACAGCAAGGAGTGTGAGTTCCTCTCCACTTCTCTCTCTAAATGCAAAGTGGTGTCTGGGCTTGCCAAAATTCCAACACTGGTTTGGTTTTATAGGGGGGTAGATGAGTCAAATTTGGGAAAAGGTTGCTAGAATTTCTGGACAGCTACTTTTCAGTGTATTGGCCTATTGGGTGCCAGGAAAAGCTTGATTAGGTAGGGAAAATGTTTAGCATTATGAAATTAGGTTTTCAGATTGTGGGAAACCAATTAAATTTGGGTTTGACTGTATATAGTTAAAGAGTAGAAGAAGAAGAATCAATCCTTGGACTTTAGGCATTGGACCTCAGGTTGGGCTCACATCATAAATCCGTCGTGGGCTTAAATAGCTTGTTGAAGAACTCTAAACTGATTACCTAGATCTATATAGGCTCCTAGAAATCTTCTACTTATACTAGGACCATGACTCCAAGGTTGTGGCTGTGATATTTTGGCTGTAAATTGGCTAAATAATAAAGACCATAAATGCAGACCAAACTATCCCTAGTACACCCCATGTCTGGAGAATTGTAAAGTTACTAAAAGACACTTGACTCTTAAAATATAAGAAGACATATATATGACCCAGCTAGCAGCATATTAACTTAGAAGAAACATTACAAAATTATGGAGGCTTTCCCATGTGACCCCACATCATCTAACATGCACCAATCAGGGATTGGGCCTTGGAAGCACCCTATCTAATCTAACTCTTCTCATGTACTTCCATGGTTGCTGTCATTTATCTCCCCCGTGGGCAGACCTATGTAGGGGCAAAGGCTGCTCCCCCCCCCTCGACTTTTTGAAATTGTATTTATATCCCACAAATTTTTGAGTGTTTAGGATAAAAATTGACCATTAGTTCCCAAAATTTCAGAAAATCTTACCTTAGCTCCCCAAAATTTCAAAATTTTTGCCCCCTCACCGCAAAAAAATTTCTGGGTCCAACCCTGATCTCCCCCAATTAAAGGTTCATGATCTGTTGTTAGTAGATTGGCTTTCTTGTGTGAACGGCCCTTTATGTGAGCCCTTATGAAAGTGTACATTGGTTTTCTACCATTCTTAATTCATTTATCCTTTCTTCCACCAGCACAAACTCTCAAACTAAATGCTCTGCTTCCAGAGCTTATGTTTAGGTTAATTGAGTTAGACAGCATGTTTAGGTTTTTTATAAATGAAATTAGTGCTGACAGAACATCTAAACTAGTTCTTTACGAGATAACTGTGTTTCAAATGTTTATGTTAGATAAGAGTGGTTTGAAGCTGAGTTTAATACTCTTCTTAATGAACCCTTGATAATTTCAGCTCAAAGATTGTTTGACGTCTGTTGCAAGATATATTTATCTTTAGCTTTTTTTATACTAATTTATCTGTTGTTTTGAGTCATCATACCTATACCTGTGCATGATTACATGTGCAGCTAAAGAAGCCTTCCCATCCTAGTCATGGTATCCCAACAGCCATCAGTTGCCTGGCGAAATTGCTGAAAGAATCTGTGGTGAGGTCTTCATTTGTTCAAACAGATGGGGTGAAGCTGCTCATTCCTCTAATCTCTCCAGCATCCAATCAGCAGTCAATCCAGGTACCTTTCCCTTTCCGGACTGACACAAGTAATAATCAACAACCTCTGTGCCTAAGTTAGCACATCCCAATCCCATATATGGGGAGGTAGGTGGCTGTGCATCTCATTCTACACACACTTCAAGCTTTTGAGCCTGGGCTTACAACTGAGTTATTTTGGGTTTCCTTTTTGTTTATCACATACTATGTAGATTTCCTTGATTCTGAACTTATTTTCTTTGAAACAGCTCCTTTATGAAACATGTCTCTGTGTTTGGCTCTTATCTTATTATGAACCTGCAATTGAGTACTTGGCTACTTCTAGAACTGTTCAACGGTTAATAGAGGTTGTGAAGGGTTCCACAAAGGAGAAGGTGAGTTCTTGGCATTTTTCCCTGTTGAGTTCGTTCTCAATATTATTCGACGTCCTAATTATAGTCATATCTGTTACTATTCCTGTTGTCAGAGCAAGGAGTGCATAGAAACTGTTTTGTCTTATCTACTTGTGAAGTGAATATATTTGTTGTATCTCCAAATGAATTAAAGAAAGTTGTGTTGCATCAACATTTGATAGGTTGTCCGGGTGATTGTTTTGACCCTCCGGAACTTGCTTCCCAAAGGAAGTTTTGGTGCTCAGATGGTAGACCTTGGGCTGCCGCAAATTGTTCAGAGTTTGAAAGCACAGGCGTGGAGTGATGAGGTGAGAAACCTACGAAGTTTTGTAGTTTTCATTCTCTTTACTAATTAATCATTTATATTTTAATGAGTTTTGGTGGAAGGATGGGAGATCATGGAAATGTACTCCTTGAATTCAGTGATTAGCAGTACACTTTATATCAGAAAAACTATGTCTATGTAATCTGTTTCTCGACTTTCATTTGTAGAGGCGGCAAAAGTCAGCCTATGCATGTTTCATTTTATCCTACCCTGCTTTATAGTTTTTTTTTTTTTTTTTTTGGGGGAAAACTTTGTGATTGGTTTTCTAAAATTTTGTCAAACCCTTCAAGCTTTGCATGCATCCTTCCATGTACAATGCACTGCAGTCCCAGTGGTAGGTGCCATGTTGATAGCAATTTTTTTTCTTTTCTTTTTCATGTAAAATGTTGTCTATTATATTTAGTAATGTTAGTAATTATGATTATCAGTGAGTACGGTAAATATGGGTTGAACTGGAGGAGCCAAGTACAGTAGTTGATAGTGGTAATTACTAATGTTTAGTTACCATCCGCACCACCGAGCTACTTTAAAACATGATTTTTCTTGTCTTTTTAACTGGGGTGACCTGTATAGATACTTAGTTCAATAAAGTATTCTAATCATTTTGTGTGGCTATGTTAATTATTTTCTTTCATCTTTTATGAATAACAATCCAATTGGCACGTATTAAAAAAAAGACTTAAAGTTGCAAATTCATTTGTTTGGTTACTTATCAAAAAAAAAAAAAGAAAAGAAATCATTCATGGATAATGATTGTCTCAAATAGCTTACTCATTTAATTGCTTCATATCTGTATCTACACCCACATTGTAATATATGATCCATTATAATGTTTGTGAAATAGTTTCAACATGATTACTTTAGATGTTGCACAATTGGATATAGGGATTCTAATGATGAGCATGGCTTTCTCAGGTTTTGAAGTTGTTGCATTTACTCAAAGCTTACAGTAAAATCACTTTCCTATAGCCTTCTAATTTGATTTTTTGATTTTGTTAGGACCTGTTGGAGGCTCTAGATCAACTGGAAGATGAGCTGAAAGATAACATTAAGAAACTGAGTTCTTTTGACAAGTACAAGCAGGAAGTCCTCCTCGGCCATCTTGACTGGTCCCCCATGCACAAAGATCCTATTTTCTGGCGTGATAACATTACAAAATTTGAAGAAAATGATTTCCAGGTATTGCTCATCCCGTGGCAATTGTTTTATCCTCTGATTTCTCTTCGAAAAGAGGATTTCTTCATGGGAGGTTAATCAGACATTGCCAGAGATTCTTTTCCAAGGTTGTTGGAGATCATTGAGTGGAGCTTGGAGGTGGCAATGAAAAGAATCGACACAAGTATGAGGGAGATTGTCAAAATTCAGCTTGTAATTGGTCAAAGTCTCACTGTTTTATAAGTAAAATGGAAATCCTTAAATTTTTTATATCCCCCCACACCCACCCCTAGTCCCCCATCTCTAAAAAAAAAAAGATAAAAAAGGAAAGGATCCCTTTTGTAGTCCCCTTTTCACTATAATCTCTGACCGGACCTATTTTTCCTCTCCATCAAATAACGTTAATAGATATCTCCATCAAAATATTTTTCGTTCCAACTTGATATCCAATATCCAGATGGAGTTTAAACTTTATAGAGTTATTTTCTAATCTTCCCTCATTCTCAGACTTCAGAAAACAAATTCCTGCGTAGTTGGTTGAGAAATTGGAGAAACTTCAGCTAAACCTTTTGTGTTATGGCTTAGGAGAGGAGTTTAAATACCATTTGACCTCTTGGGATTCAATGTGTCTTCCCTTGAGAGATGATGGTTTTTGTATTCACCACTTCAGGCAATTGAAACAATATTTGTTAGAGAAGTGGGTTTGGAGGAAGGCGCTCTTTGTAAGAGGGTGGTGCAACGCAAATTTGGCTCCTTTGATAGAGAATGGACTTCCAAATAAATCAAGGGATCATATGGGATTGGCTTATGGAAAGGGGTTGGGAAATGATTGGAGGATTTTTTAGAACATGTAAGTTTTGTGATTAGGAATGGCATATGAATCAAGTTTTGGCATCACGTGTCGTGCGGGGATATTCCATTAATAGAGGCTTTCACAAATTTATATTCTATTGCAACTAATAACAATGCTTGGTGTCAGATTATGTGAGCATAGTGTTTGAGATAGCTTGGGAGCCTCCCTTCATTCATATGTGCAGGATTAGAAGCTAGAATAGATGGATGAGATTTTTGGCATGCTTTGGGGTGGAGCTTGCTAGGAACACGCAAGATAGGATGCTATGGAATGTTAATGGAGGGCGCATTCCAGTTAAGTCTGTCCTCGCACTTGGGGGAGGTGAAGATAGACCATTTCCTTAGAAAAGCATTTTGAAGGTTGCGGTTTCATTCAAGATCGCTTATTTATTTATTTTTGGACAGTTGCTGTGGACCCCATTCTTACAATTTAAAACTTGAGGAGGGGTAAGCTCCTCCTAAACTGGTGTTGTATGTTTCAGAGGCAGAGGAGACCGTGGATCATTGGCTTCTTCATTAGGATGTTATGAGGGAGTTGTGGAGTTCATTTTTCTCTATTATGGTGTCTTCAGGTAATACTGGAAACTGTGACCCAATTATATGAGACTTGGGCAGAAGGTTGCCATTGTAGAGGAAGAAAAAGGTTTGGAAGCGTCACTGTGGTGCTTGATGCCGTGCATTTAGTGAGAGAGGAATTAGAGCAATTTTAATGATGTACTTTGGTTTCCAGAATTAGTAAATTTCCTATTAGTCATAGAACTCTTGGTTTCTGGGAAATGAGAGTAGTAAAGCGTCTTAATAGATGAAATGAAAAATACATTTCCTTAAGGTTTATCTGGAGTAACTTTTTTTTGGCTTGCTTGTTTGTAAGTTTGAACCCATGCTACATGTAATCACAACTGTAAATCTGGAATTGTAGAAAATCTTTTAGGTCCATGTATATGCTTTTAGGATAGCATTTGGGTTCTAAGGTGATTAGTTAATTTATAATTTTATCTTAACTTTTGAATATTTAGTTGTGGAAAATCAATTGGAAAATTTATGATAACTATCCTCTAGATTTAGGGGCTCTTTAGATGATGCGCTGAATTAAAAATGAAAGTGGAGTGGGATTGGGTTATGTGCTTATCAGGTATAAGGCTTCAATAATAAAATGGTTCCGGTTATCTTTCAGACAATAGGACTCCCCTCTAGCATTCAACAATAGGGATCAAGGGTAGTGTTTACAAGCATGGTTAAGTTGTGAGCAAACAAACTCATCAATGCTTGGTGATAGCATTTCTACGGGATCCTTTTGACGTTCATCTTGCACTAGATTTGTTGTAGGGGATGGATGTTGAACCTGGGGGGGTGGGGATTTTTGCATGGAGATTACTTTGACAAAGTTTCTCTCTTTTATCTCTTGATAATTTCATATATATAAATGAAGGGGCTTCAGTTGTGGCTTCTTATTTGATCAAATTGAGGAATTCCTTGGTACCTTTTAACTCAACTCAATTCAACAAAATTTTGTTTCAACTACTTGGGTTCAGCTACATGAATCCTATTTTACCATTCTGCTCAATCAAGGGCCATAATTTTGTCAAACCACAAGCTAACATGCCTTTCTTTATTATCTCATCCCATATTGGTTTCGGACCCCCTCGTCTGCTAGCAATGCCCTCAGTGTGGAAAATGTCAGTCTTCCTTGCTGGTGCAATTATCAATCTTTGTTTTACATTACCAAATGATCTTAATTGATTTTTTTCCTCTCATTTTACCTTCAATGGGTGCTACCTCTACTATCTCATGGATTTGTTCATTTCTAACTTTATCATTCCTAGTATTGCCACACATCCACCTTGTTCATTACAGTGTCTTGTAATTCCTATCGTTACTGAAAATCTCATTGACTTTCAATTAATTTCCATGTTTAGCTTCTTACTCTTCTCGGTGAGTTGTCTGTCTTATTGTCTGCCTTTGTGCTGCTTGAGTGTAGTGGCATGTTATTAGCTAAATCTCATAATAAATTCTTTTTTAGTGCCAAACTTGTTGGTAGTCTAAGACTCTAAGCTCACGATAAAATTAAGACCAAGGAGATACTTCTTATGTGTGGCCTATTAGAACACTACAGCAAGAGCAGTGGTGAAACTATTTACCTTTGCTGAGGACAAGTTGACTCAAGCTTCAGGACATATCCTCCTTTGTGGAGGTTTGGTTTCAGAATAGGAGAAAAGGGATAGCTATATTATTCTACGCCTTTTTTTGCGATTTTGTGGCTGGTTTAATTTAATGGAATGTTAGACTCGAAGAGAAGAATTCCTTATAGGAGAATATGCCACATGGAATTGTTACTATTATCGGCAAGAAAGTAGTGACTACTGAGGAATCTTTTAGAGGGTATTTCTTTGTGCTCTTCCCATCTCTATGGGTTTAGAATTTGTAATGTTATCATAATATCTTTGATCTCATGGTTGCTGCAATCCTATTTTCCAAAATGATGTCTCATTCTTCCTCATGTTTTGACAGATTTTGTGAGTTTGATAGAACTGATATTCAATATGGTACTGCAGATCCTAAGGGTCCTCATTACAATTTTGGAAACATCCAGTGATCCGAGGACACTAGCTGTTGCTTGCTTTGATCTGTCGCAGTTTATTCAGCACCATCCTGCTGGGCGGATCATAGTGACCGACCTGAAGGCTAAGGAGCGGGTGATGAGATTGATGAACCATGAGAATGCCGAGGTCACGAAAAGTGCCTTACTCTGCATCCAAAGGCTTTTCCTTGGTGCCAAGTATGCAAGCTTTTTGCAAGCTTAAATATTTTCAAGGGAACTCATTAAAGGGCTGCTCAGTACATGAGTCTCCTGGTACTACGGGTTCTGGAGAGGGTTCAGAGTTATGCAGCCTTACCGCTTTTCTGGAGATTGTGTTTTCGTTGTTTCCGTGCTGTCTTGTATTGGGTATTTGTTGTTAATGAATCAGGAATGATTATTTATTTCTATTAAATTACGGCATAATAAAATAATAAATGTATGTATTTTTGTGCTTGTTCAAGTGTTCATTCAAAATTTTAAGTTTTACATAAATTGGGGAATTTGCTTTATTTCCATTGACTGTGGCAGCATGAAAGAATGTTGTAAAAACATGCATTTGTTGCTTTCTTTCTTCAATTCTTCTCTACCCACTGCCTAAATTAGTATGAAAGAGTTTGGGGCCACTCATGGTTTGCACCAGTGAAACAGACTTTATTATTATTTATTATTTTATTTTTTAAGGTGGAGATCCTCGTGGAATAGTAACCAATATTTGATAAATTAAGAATCTTGAATCCACACCAAAGAAAGAAAATAAAGAAAAATGAATAATGAAAGAGAACAAAAAAATAAAAAACAAAAGACAAATTTTGATCATTTTTGTAATGAAACTTGTAATTTGTTTATTTTCTGTTTACATTGGCCTAGAAGCCTACTTATTTAACTAATTTTTTTCAAAGTGTTTTTGATGGTCTCATTTTATGTTTCTGGCAGCACGAAAATTGTGATGTAAACATGTATTTCATCTTTATAAACATGTTCTTTATTTTCAGGAATTTTTTTTTCCTTTTTTTATTCATCGGAAAAATAAATGAACTCACTGAACTACTCCCTACTGCCTAACATGTCCCCTACCAACATAGGCCTAAGCTACTCAAGTCGGTCTTCCAAAAACACCAACCTCTCTTCTTAACAATTTTTTATTTTTTTATTTTTTTTATCTTTGCCAACTTGTCCCCTCTCGAATGTGTTGAAGGGTGGTATTGCATTTTTGGAGAAGAAATTTTGAGTTTGTAGAGATAAAGGTTAGACATATTCATTTTAGAATAAAATAATCTTATTTTTCAAAAACTTCAAATTTTGGTGTGCAAAAGGGTACCAATGATTTTCGAAATATGTGAATTTTTACGACAAACAATAGTAGAATGTAAATTTGAAATAACCAAACAACGTCGAAGGAAATGATTCCAGCATAGAGCAAATAAGATCAATCAGTACATAAAATGTGTTCAAGGTCCCTGCCCTCCATGATTAGAGTTTGAACAAATATGACATATTTTTAAGCCTTCTTGGTCAAAACTTGCTAAACACAAGTCAAAAGTGCTTCCATGGCATCTTTAAGCATGAAGCTTTTTTTTTTGCGGATTCTTCTTTGAAATTGATTGTAGGGCAGCTTGGGCCCAAGGGGTAGCTCCCCCTCTCAAAATTTCAAAATTATAATTTTACTCGTATTTTTAAAAATATTATTTAATTTCTCTCCCACCCCCAAAAAAAAAAATTATAAATGTCCCCCTCAAATGTTCTAACTTTATCTACAATTGTGAAAGTATTTCCAATTCTTCCTCTAAAATTTAATAATGTCCCCTCAAATTTCTTAAAAGTGCTATTTTTACCTACAATTTTGCAAATATTTTTTTAATTTGCCCTCTAAAAATTTATAAATGTCCTCACAAATATTTAAAAATTCTACTTTTACTTACAATTTTATAAACATTTTCAATTTGACTCCCTAAATGGTTAGTTAGCTGTAAAGACCCCTTTATATTTTAAATAATAAGTTTATATACAATATATGAGGAAATTAAGTGTCATATTGTTAGTTACAGAAAAAAATTTCTTGGTCGTAGTTAATTCTTGCCCCCTGAATAAATTTTCTGACTCCACCACTGATTTTCGCATGTTAGACTGGAAGGCTAGCTGTACCTTCACTCTTCTTCAATTGATTCAAATACCTTGGAGAGAAGTGCAAAAGGAATTCCCGTGACTAGGGGTACATTCCTCCACTTCAACTAATGTGGATGCAACCACATGAGGTGGTAACCTAATTGGTTTTGGCAAATGGGATGAAACTTCCCGTCTTATTCATGCATGAGTTTGAACCCGCTAGAGGTAGTAATCCTTACAAAACATATGCTATGTGTGGGAGACTTTTATTAACTTTTACTTGGGATAATGCTAGGTACAATTATGGATGACTCATTTTCAAAGATAAGCAGAAAGCTACACTGGTCGCTCCCTTTATCCTGTTTGACTTAACAAAAAAAACAAAAACTAATGGAGATGCCAAAAGCCAGGTGTTCAATAGAATTTTCTAAAATTCTTGCAATAGAAGCTTTCTTTCCATTACCGGCTTGGGACTAGAAACTGAAAATTTTACGAGTCAGATTTTGATAATTAGTGAAAGAGATTATCATATACACACAATTTATTTAGATGCGCGCAACTAAAATCCTTAAATCTAGGCCTTAAAAAATAAAAGAAGATAGATAGACTCAACAAAAACTGCCAACTAAGGCTCAAAAAACGTGTGCAATCTAAAGAAGAAAGAGTACAAAAGAATCATAATTGGTCTTGGCAGATCGGTTGAAACTCTCCACTCCTATTCACGCAGTTGTGAGTTTGAACGCGTTAGAAGTAGTAGTTCTTGTAAATCATATGCTGTGTGTGGGAGGTCTCTACCAACTTGCACCTGCGATGAGGCTAGGTACAGCTATTAATCACTCATTCTTGGAGATAGACAGAGAGCTACACTGGTTGCCCCCTTTACACTTTTTGACTTAGAGCCTGCTTGGTTTGGCTTATAAGTTGTTTTTTTTACTTGGTTTTTTTTGTTTATAAGTAAAAAAGCCAAGATTTTAAAGCTTTTTTGCTTTTGTTTTTGTTACTTTTTTACATACCTTATTCTATTAAAAGCAAAAAATATGAAAAAACTTAACTTTTTTGCTTATAAGTTAAAAAAGTAAAATAAAAAAATCTGCAAAAAAAGCCAAATTAAACGGGCACTTAGCCAAAAACAATAACTAATGCGGATGCCAAAAGTCATGTGTTGAATAGAATTTTCTAAAATTCTTGCAATATAAGCTTTTTTTCCATTACTAGCTTGGGGGTAGAAAATTTTACGAGTCCAATTTTGATAATTAGTGAAAGAGATTATCATATACACACAATTTATTTAGATGCGAGCAACAAAAATCCTTTTCTTGTGCCTCAGCTCATACAAATAAAATCTAGGCCTTAAAAAATAAAGAAAAATAGACAGACTCAACAAAAATTGCCAACTAAGGCTCAAAAAAACTTGTGCAATCTAAAGAAGAAAGTGTAAAAAAGAATCTATCTGATCGAACACATCCATTGAATTAAAAGAGGGGCTATAAAATTTAATAAAGTAATTCGTACAAGTACCATATACTCTTTCAATGAAAGACCGTAGGCAGATCATGGTAAATTCTTGCATCATTTTTTACAAAATGAGAAATCAATTCATCTTACATGTGGGCTAATTATTGGATTGAGTTTGAATATAACGTATAGCGAAAACACGTCCGTTTGTTTTGTTTTTTATTTTTTAAAAAGTAAAAACATAAAAAAATATTAAAATAGATGTATTTTTTGATTCTACAATATTGATATAGTACTTTTAGTAGAACGGTAATTTATAAATGCCATCATTAGACCATAAAAAACAAAAAATAAAAACATATAGCAAAAAATAAAAATTGACAGCACTTCTAAACGGACCCTAAAAATGTTCAATGTGTTAAAAAACCATAAAAAAAAGTGAAAGACAGAATACACCCAAATAAATTTTGACCTATTATAGTTATAATTTCAATCTATTTAATGATTTTCACTCGGTTACGACATCGTGAAAAAAACAAAATAAATGCATCCTAAAGCTTGATGTAAATGCATCCTTAAGCTTGATGTAGTCTGTAGTGAGAGAGAGAGAGGAAAAAAATCTAGAGAGAGAGAGAGAGAGAGGTTATTCGAAAATCCACACAATGCGCGCGTTGGCGGCTTATGCATTTCCAATAGGAGCAGAGCAAGAGCAACAAGCGAACGGAGGCCAAAAATGAAATTATTGGCGCGAAAACTCTCTTGGCGGGAAAATCCGGGTCTCTTTCTTTATTTTTACATTACATTTGTATAATAATATCATATACAAACACAGATCTCATATCCACCATACATACATGCATGTATGGTGTATTGCCTTTTGCTTTGCTATCTGTACACGTTTTACTAGAAACCATAGAAAATTGTAAAAAAAATCTCAATCAAGGCATCAAAAAATGAGAAAATAAGAAAAAGAAAAGAGTGGTTTGGTGGGTTTTCAATCCTCTGTTCCTTGTCTCTCTCATTTCCTTCAATTTCTTTCCCCAGAAGAAAAACCTGCTGGGTTTTGGTTTTGTTGGGAAAATCGGCGGTTGATTTTTCTTTTCTCGGAAAATCTCAGAAACTTTTGGGTTTTTATTTTTGTCGGTTGATTTTGTCGGGAAAACATCGAAAACCCTAGATTTGGATCAGTGGCATTTCTGTGTTCGTTCTTGTCTTTGAGTTTTTATTTTTCTTGGATTGACGTTGTGTTTGAGAGTGTGCATGCAAAGCTCGGGTACAATGGCGGACCCGATGGTCGTCGACGATGATGGGTCGAAGAACAAGAAGACCGAAATGAACAAC
The DNA here is from genome assembly GCA_033060915.1 of Euryodendron excelsum. Classification (NCBI taxonomy): domain Eukaryota; kingdom Viridiplantae; phylum Streptophyta; class Magnoliopsida; order Ericales; family Pentaphylacaceae; genus Euryodendron; species Euryodendron excelsum. The sequence goes on along the minus strand of CM065395.1, from coordinate 11,518,392 downwards.
CCAGATCACGATAACAGTGCGAAGAAGTCTCTAAAAAGGAAGAGAGCTTCACTGGTCGAGCCATTGACCGCAGAAGAGAGAGAGGCTCGAATTAATGCTTTACGCGAAGAGCTCGAGGGTTTGTTCAAGTTTTACAAAGAGGTTTTAGATGAGAAAGTCAATTTGGACTTGAACGAGTGTGGTTCGAGCAATTCGGCGATTGCGTGCTTGCTGGAAGAAAGCAATCTTTCGCTTTCGAAGTTGGTCGATCAGATTTTCGAGAAGATGAAGGCGAGAGAGGGCGGCTCTGGCTTTGGCTCTGCTATCACTGTTGCTTCTGTGAAGAGCTCTGTGCTTTTCATTGGGCAGAGATCTTTATACGGAGAGCCCAATGCGGACGCTGACGTGTTAGAGGATGAGACAGAGTCATGCCTCTGGTGTTGGGAGGTGATTTGATTATGTTATCTATCTTCGTCATTTCCACATTTTGTTTTTGAAGGTTTGAATTTTTAATTTGTGGGTGAAACTAATTTGTTCTTCAACTATTTGAATCATTTATCGGGTATATTTGCTCTTTGTTGTTTCTTTTCAATGTCTACAGTGTATCTTTTTTATTTCCCGCTGTTGCATGTTTATTGGGTATGCTAAATCCTTGTTTCTTCTCAATTTACCATGTTTATAGGGCGTAACTTTATTTCTCATTTCCATTAATGGGTATGTTATATCTCTGTCCTCCTTCAACTTTTTGATGCATATATTCGGTATCTTTGCTTTTTGTTGTTTCTTGATTACAATGTTTGCTTGGTATATGCAGTCTTTGTTATTTCCTGCTTTTGCATGTTTCTTGGGTGTACCCAATCCTCGTTTCTTCTCAATTTACCATATTTATTGGGTATAATGCGAACTTTGTTTCTCATTTTACCCTTTATTTGCTTTATCCAACTTCTGCTCCTTTGTTTTTCTGTCTTGAAACTTATGTTAATTATTTTTTTTCTTGGGTGGAATCTAACTTCCAGTGTATCTATATTTTCATAATTTTTCTGGTAGCTTTGATCATTTTAAATTTCCAATCTACTTCTCATTTCCCCATTAACTACATACAATCTTTGGCGTTTTTCAAATAAGTGACCATCAGCTAGTTTCAAGCTTTTTTTTTTTGTTTATTGATGTATTTTATTTTTGTTGACTCAAACAATTTGGTAGTTGTTTCATGATTTCCATGTGTATTAAGTAATTACTGTTTCTGCTTAGGATGTTGGTTGGATAGCTGTAATCTTAATTGTTCTCCAACTTACTATTGTTATCAGGTGTATTAAATCTGTCTTTTGCAGCGTTGTGCGTTCATTTGTTATACGTGCCTTTCTTGTTCTTCAACAAGTGTGGTTGGGCTTAATTTTGACTTTTGAATTTATTTTTGTTTGCAATTCAGACGAGAGACATAAAGTTGATGCCAAAATCTGTGCGTGGGACAATAAAGAATCGGCGGACTTGTCGGAAAAAAATCCATGGGAGGATTACTGCTGTTTCTGGTCCGTATGCATTTATTTCCTGAAATATTTTCTTACTGATCAAGTGAAAATTTAGTTGAAGTTTATTGCAGATCCATTAGAGGAATATTGCACCTCCTAGATTTATGTTATAATTGTTGAGCCAAAATTTGGCAATTATATTGGGAAATAATGGTTGGACGGTATTGCTGCTAGGACCAAACTACCTCTGCTTTCCATCTTAATGTCTTTGGTCAATAGCTTCTTAATAATATTAAAGAAGGGCAGATTCTTGGGGTGAGCTTAATAGAAGATCTGTTGATGGAGTCCACCTATCACAAGGCTTGAGCAGATCATAGTCTCGGTCGCAGACTGATCGGTTGATCGATCCTCTATTCAATTTTTGGACTTTATAGAGAATCAAGAGTAAATGATGTATAGTTTTTAGTTCTCTTTTAGGTCTTTTCCTTTTGAACACGGGTGGCACCCCCTGGTGCCTTTGACTATACATGTACGTCTAACCTTTACTTATCAAAAGAAGTAATCTTGTCATTCAGCCTCGGACACACTCCTATCTGTCTCATCTTCATCTCCACATCAACCCACCAACTAAAGCTCCTATCTTGTGCTCGTCCCCATGGACGTAGGCACAATTTCTGAGGGAGAGATTCAAATTGTCCGTCAAATCTCCAGCAAGACAACAAAAATGGATGCTTTGGGCTTGATTGGATATGTAACATTGTAAAATACTTCAAACCAGAAGGACTATTTAAGATTGTTGGCGAATAAAGCTCCAAAAATGGAAGGCGAATCTACAGGATAAGGTGTGAAATGAGATATTTCTATTAATGGAAGGGATGGTGGAGGTCTGAAAATAGCTTTTAGCCACAACTATGCTCTATGGTTTATTTCTTGTTTCGTTTTCTGCAGTTGTACCTTTTGAGAATTCTTGTCTATTTAATTTCCAAAGCTAAATCTTTAAAATATGTAACTGAAATTTGAGAAGAAGCATATTTTATTGTTGCAAACCGGGACAGGTTATTAACATCACTTCATTGGAGGTGCATCGGCAATCTCTTGTAGTTGTAGTCAGTACGGAGGTTTATTTTAGCTCATATGAACTATGTAGCTTCCTTTTAATGATCAGAACCACCAGTGAAATAAACTTTATTGCAAGATGGCTGTCTGCAAGGGGCTTAATTAGTTGCCTTATCTTTTATATTGTTATTTGGGAGATAGGTGAGCTGGAAATCCTTTTAGCTACATTCTAGTGTTCTACTTTCTTTATTAGTGCGACTTTTTAGATTATGTATTGCTGGTATGTAGATTTCATATGGAAATTTTTTGCAAGTGGAATACTTTTGGAATTTGTTTTTTTTATTTTAGTCATCTGAGGAACTTGGTAACAAATATTATTTGGTGGTCCTTGCTGTTACTTGCTACTGCACATTCATTGGATGGTTGAACAAGCATATTTCTATTATAAATGATAAATTTTACTATGTGATACAGTCCATTACTAATTTTGTGATTCATTTCAGAAATGATGACTGCAATACAGAAGTCAGAGAACCACATGAACGGACACGATCTTACAAAAGCATCAGAAAGGCTGGGTAAAGTTTTAAGTGAAGCAGATATCCGCTTGTTAGTAAAAGGCATGGAACAGAAAAATGGGGTCAACATGTATGTATTTTCAGTGTTTTGTGGGGATTGTTGGTTGGTTTGTTGTATGTCCTTTGATTGGGTTTGTTCATTGTACAAGGGCTGAGAAGGAAGCAAAAAGAGAAGATAAACAGCTAATGAAGCAACTGGAGAGAAATAAACGAGAAGCTGAGAAGGAGAAAAAAAGATTGGATCGGGAACTTAAAAAAGAGAAGTGGCAAAGCGTGAGTCCTATTATATGTGTTGTTGGTGATTGATGCTATTATCTTTTGTGGATAGTTGAACCATGGCTTGGGATAAGTGGTGGTTATATGTGTTTGCACCATAAAAGGGTATAAAATAAAAAAAGTTTGTAGGCAATGAAAATCTATTCACAGGGAACAAAATGATTGTTATTCTGGGAAGGAAAGAAAATCAGATCATCTGTTCATGAATTTTGGGTATAGGAAAAATGTTAAGTACTGTCAATTATCCTCCCTCTTAGGTAGATTTGGGTTGCCCTGTTGCTGTGTTAACAGTTTAAAACCTTTTTGTGTTTACTGGTTACATGTTTTCTGAACTGCTGTTGCAGGAAAAGGAGCTAAAGCGGTTGCAAGATGAGGCAGAGAAGGAGGAAAGGCGCCGTCAGAAAGAAGAATCTGAAGTGAGGAAACAGCTAAGAAGGCAACAAGAGGAAGAAGAGAAAGATCAACGCCGTAGGGAGAAGGAAGAAGCTGAACTGAAAAAGCAACTTTCCTTGCAAAAGCAAGCGTCACTCATGGAGCGTTTTCTTAAGAGAAGCAAGAATAACTCAACTTGCCAGAATGACCAGTCTTCAGTCAAAGCAACAATTTTTGATTCATCCCCAAAGAGGAGTGAGAAGATTTCTGAATCAGTTACTTTGTCCATGGACTGTGCTCTTTCACTAAAAGATGACATAAATGCAGAGGATATTCGAAAGTGGGTTCCCTCTGTTTTTTTTTTTCTTTCCCCAACCTGTGTTCTTTGCTGTTGAATTTGTCAATATTACTTTCCATAAATGAATGACCTCTATTTGTTACACTTTGCAGGTCACACTTGATTTCTTGGCATTGCTTGGGTGATGCAATTCGTTCAAACAGGAAACAGCATTGGGGTATACGCAGAAAGCCTAAAACAGAAGCAATCAAGGAACTCAAGCTAACTACAAGTAGAGGCCTGGCCTGTGATGATGAGTTGAGCATGGAGAAGCTTGTTGATGGATGGGGTGAAACAAAACTTGACCGGAGATCATGTAATACAAATGTAAATACAAATGTTAATAGTTCTGTTTCTAGGAGTGAGAGGCACTACCGGAGTAAGCAGTTGTTGCAGTTTGATAAGAGCCATAGACCTGCATTTTTTGGTATTTGGCCTAAGAAAAGGTAAGTTACTAGTTTGTTGAGTTTATGTTTTGTTTTGCTGGTAGAGTACATATTGCCCTTTACATATTGCTAGTACATTTAGGGCGTGCTTGTTTGCAGGACTAAATCACGGGATTGGACTAAATATCTTGTGGGGTCCATTCATCCCCGTTTGGAGTGGCTAAATGACACGGGATGAGACATCCATTCTGGACTATTAATCTCCCAAAATGGGGGATAAGTAATGCCATAGGGAAGGTAGTATTACTTATCCCCTCCCTTGGGATAAGCTCAAAAATGACATTTTCACCCTTATTTTATATTATAATAGGTTAATATAATATTAAATAACTATATTATAATTTAAAATTAATTTTTCTATGGGTTTTTTTTTTTATATTTTTAATGTGATATTTTAACAAAATAATATTATTTATCCCATCATAATCCCATCTTAACCAAATGTAATATGAATAATCCCCCACCAAATCAGGTATTACTTATCACCCATCACCACCTTTCTAATCCCACAATATTACTTGTCCTCCATTTTCTCATCCCTTAAACAAACGGGGCCTTATTGCTATTTGCTTGAGGAGAATGTATTAAAAAGCCCTTCAGAGAGAAGCCCACTGTTTCGTCATTGTTCTCCAATCATTCAGATTGAAGTTTGATTTCATTGTACTTTGGCCAACTAATAATGTATGATATTGGCTGGTTAATATGTTTTCAATGCACTTTGGGTGCAGTATTAATCTGTTTTTGGTGTTGAAAGTGGAAGCAGCCTAGTAGTGATTTTGTCCCAACACCCTTACCTAGCTGGCTTATGAGTTGTTTGCCTGCATGAGCATTATAGTCTGGCTATTTGACACTGCAATAGCATGATTCACTGCTAGATGACCCCACCCAATGGCATTGTAATGGTCAAAAGTGAATGTGACAAAATGATCTTCAAGTGTACAACTTGTTATGTTTTGCCGAATTATTCAATATAATCACAATGTTCAGATGTCTAATCACCATACTGGGAATTCATATGTGGGAAATATTTGATCTTGGCATCTTTAATTTTCACTAACTGATATGTTGAACTGAAAAATTGTTTTCAAGATATAACTATGTAAGATTATCAATGAGCAACAGTATGCTTGTGAATTTTGAAAAATTGTTATCTTGATAAACTATGTAAGATTATCAATTGGTGTTGTAAGCAGAACAAGCTCCTGAAAGTATTTGATTTTTTGCTTTTCACACTTCACTTGACTTTTTTTGGAGTACAAGTTGTATGCTTAAAGAATCTTATTTTGTGTTGTTATGTAATGTACTCCTACTCTGTTAATTGCAAGTTTTCCTCTCTATTCTACCAATACCTTTGTGAGATGTACTGATATGTTGACTGCACTGGGTTGTTTGCTATATGATGATTGCATGTCCTTTTTGTCTTTTCAGTCAAGTTATTGGACCACGACACCCTTTTAAGAAGGATCCAGACTTGGATTACGATATTGACAGTGATGATGAATGGGAAGAGGTATGCCTGCTTTTGTTATTCATTCAGAGAACTTGAAAGGATATCTGTGATTTATATTTCATTGTTTCAGGAGGAACCTGGTGAAAGCTTATCGGATTGTGATAAAGATGATGAACAGGAAAGTTTAGAGGAAGGGTATTCAAAAGCTGGTGATGAAGATGATAGTGAAGATGGCTTCTTTGTACCTGATGGATATCTCTCAGAAAATGAGGTACTCCTACTGATGTGAATCTGCATCTTATATTACAAATTTCATTTTGGCAGTTCAATATATTTAACAGAGTGAGATTATATTGATCTAGGAATTCATACCGAAAGTTAAGCATTTTTAAAGGCTATTAGTGACCTTAAGTTGCATCATGTTTGACATCGTTGACAGTTTCATTGGATTTGAGATTTGTGGACTTCCACAACTGTATAAATGTGTTTGTCTTGTTGTTCTTTGCGCAGTTGAGGTTGAATTTTTTTTAAATATCTTTTTGCCTGTTTATGGGTGGCGTAACAGCTTTTTTCCGTTCAAGAGATTAACTTGTCTTCCTTCCTTTTGGATGGAATTACTTGTCTTAAGTTTTGCTATGCAGCTCTTTAGCAATTTGATGGGACTTAGCTTGCTGACTTTTATGATTGTTGAACTTGTAAAGATAAATGCTTGTTTTTTTTTCATGCAACCCAAGCTGTTCAGAAAGACTCTCATAGCAGCTACAATGTAAAATTTGAAGGAACTATGCTGACTGACTTCTATAATGGTTTAATCTTGGAAAAAATAAAATACTAGTTCCTCAGACCACCCAAATTGTTGAGAAAGACTTGCTACAGCTACATAATAAGAATTTTATTTTGGTATTTTTGCCTTTTAGCTGTTCATTTTTATTCTCTCTATCTGGGATGATCAGCATTATAGAAAACACCGAAGTTCTCCTATTTGATAAGTGCCCTTTACTTACTAAGACACCATCCACCGAAGGTGCTCGTTCTATAGAAGCCAAATCTTTAAAATGCACTGGCATCTGTTAGGCAGTTATTTTTGTGGTTATACCATCTCTCATAAGGGTTGGCTAGTTGAAATAAAAGGTATTGAATGTGTTTGAGACAGACTACCAACTGTGGTATCATGGTATCTTAGAGGATTAAAAAGTCTGAATGTCTCTCAATCTACCTGATAATGACACTTGTAGAATTCTGCATACAGGGAGTACAAGTTGATAGAAAAGAATCTGATTGCTTACTTGAGGAGGCCAATAGTTCACCTGGTTGTAAGCAGGAGTTGGTGAGTGAGGACATATGTGTGTTGCTTCGACAGCAGAAGTATTTACACAAGTTGACTGAGCGTGCTCTTCAGAATAACCAGCCCTTGATTATATTGAATCTAAGGCATGAAAAGTCCTCATTGTTAATGACTGAAGACCTCACTGGTACTCCAAAACTTGAGCAGATGTGTTTGCAAGCTCTAAGTATGCGTGCGTTAACCGGTGGCCCATCCATAGAGATATCAATCTATAATGATCTCTGTGAAGGGCATCAAGACACTTGCTCATCTAATAGCAAGGACTGCACCACTCCAGTGGCAACTACGGCATCTATATTGAACTCTGACTTACCTCAGATTGTGAGTACATTTTTTTTTTCTGTAGTAGATAATGAAAACGTTCCTTATGGTTATCAGGGGATGCACTAACCCTATGCAAGTGATGTATAATGCTTCAAAAACAACTTTGTTGCTGAACCAAATCTAAATTATTTTTCAGGTATCTGCCATTCAATCATGCTCGCAGGGTATTAACAAGGTGGTGGAGTCTTTGCAACCAAAATTCCCCTCTGTCCCAAAGTCCCTACTTAGAAATAAAGTGCGTGAGATATCTGACTTTGTGGATCACCGTTGGCAGGTTAGTGAACTGACTTCCTTAGCATTCTTCTCATTGCAAGAGGTTAGGAGTCACACATGCATGTGGCTCTGGGACCTGTGTCAATTTGTGCAGGCCACTTAGTGAACTTGAGCATTTTATAGAATTTTTGTAGTTTTAGCATATGCTGCTTGGCAGTGATAAAAGTAATATCAGTTTGTGGAATTGAAGCCCTGCTGTTGAACTAAAGTTGGTTAATAACCTGACATGAGTCTGAAAACTGTCTCATCATTTTTGCCATTGATTATTCAATTACATGCTACTTTTGACAGAGGACAAAGCTACCTTGTGATGGGGGTCACAAATCTGGTTTCTGTCATCATATCAAAGAGTTGATCTCATCAAAATTCGTTCGCTTACGTTATTTACAAGATCACTCTTTGGTTTTTGTACTTGTATGATTAGAGAATTTAGATTTGCAACCTCGATTCTATTGATAATGAGTTACATGTATGCTTTATGATTTTGAGCAGCAAATTTTATATTTGAACAAGTACTACTTGAATTGAGATGGCTAAAAAGTATTCAGATCGATGATGATGTGTCGTTCTCCTGAGACATGTCGTAGGTTTTAGCTAACTCAATTGGACTGTGATTTGGGGATGTGGTTTTCAAAAACTGAAAAAAGCTAATGACTAGATATCTTAAAGAGTGTGATTTCTTTAGAAAGTGATGTGAACTAGATCATTCTGTATTTCTCATGCTTATTATATTATTCTGAGCTGTCCAAGCTAAAACTGAAATATTGAGTTGGGGTGTTTTCTGCGGATAGAGTTGTTTAGCTTCGAATGAGCCTATTTGTTTTGAAGGTGAAAGACTTGAATAAAAACTATGGCACATGCAGTTGCATTAAATTAGATGCGTATAGCTTTGCTGAAACCAGTTATTTGCTGATGCTAGTTATACTGCTTTAATGCAGGTCAAGAAAGATATTCTGGACAAGCTTGGCTTATCCATTTCACCGGGTATGTACCAATAAATTGGAACTGCCGGAAGACTGAACTGGTTAACCAATGGGATTAAAATCTGTTCGTCTTGTGTTTGCAGAGAAGGGTGGCGGGAGAAGAAAGAGTATAGCCACATTCTTCTCAAAAAGGTGCCTGCCTCCAGCTGGCAATGGCAAGAGCATCAACAACCCCACTGAAACCTCTCCCCAGTCATCCCAAAAACCTTCCACAGCTGTTCAATCACAGCAAGGTTACACGGACAATCATCAGTAGCTCTTGGTAGCTCAGCTACTTCAATTTTCTTTTTCGTATCCCCCGGAGGGCCCATACTTCATGTCGCATGTAATTATAGTTCCCCTCTGTCAGTTGCGCTTAAATTTTTGTTCCAGATAAAGAATTTGAATTAGTTGGTGTTTATGTGACTTTGTGAAATATATTCTTGAAGGTATGAGTTTGTGTTTGGCATGAACCATTGTTTTCGTTTGGTTTCCTGTTTCCTCATTAGCGAAGTCTGGTTGAACTGCTTCAAGACTGCAAATTGACTTACTTTCTAGAGCATTTGAACATTTTCTTGTTCTACCTTTAATTTCTATGATCTTAATGAATTTTCTGTTACAAATTCATTTTTTGGTTTTTTGGTACATTAGAGGGTAAAGCCCTTGGCCTTGGCGAGTGGGAGGATAAGTTGGATCCACGACTACAAGCATAGGTGGGAGTGCCATTACCATTTCAAGGGAAATGTTGGGATTATGTATAACGTGGGCACTAAGAAATGATCATTTAATTACTGCTTTTAGCAGGTGGGAATTTAGAATTCTCTGAAGTAGATTCATTTTTGAAAGTAGAAGAGATTAACTGAGTCTCAGTGCATGATATGGCTTATAACACCGGGCTGAATTATCAGGGCAATAGAGCTAACTCAAGGGCTTGAGCAATACAAGATTTTGATGGTGGCTCAAATTTGTCAGTAGCCTCGAGCCTCAAGAACCATTCTTTCTCAAATTTCTTGGATTTATTAAGGAAAAGGAAAAGAAAAAGGTAAGGGAAAAGAGAAAAAAATGAAAAGAGAATATTTGTTCTTTTTTTTCTTACATTTTTCTTCTTTTTTTCATCACTAAATTCTTTGATTCACATATAACCTAAAAGGATCCTTGTAGAAGGGTTTTGAGTCCATACTTCGTGTTTTGCAGGTATTGGCTTTGAATATTACCACCAATTGGAAGCCATTGAGTCATAGTGATCACAGTAGTTTTAGAGTTCGTTTTTTGGTAACAGCAAACAGAGGCATCTGAATTAACTTATGTATACCTCAATTAATTTTTTTCTCAATCAGTGGTTATAAACAGATCATCCAGGGACTAGAGAATTCAGGCTTGCTCCAAACTAGGAGCTTACAGCTCTGGTGGGCTTTCTATTCTAACTCTTGATTTGTGACAAAGAACAAAGGTATTGAATCACTAGACCAAAGAGCCTCATCCTCCATGTGACCAAACCTTGTCTTTGCAGGAAAACAAGCAAGAGAAAATTAAAGCCTTGACAAAGTATTTATTAAAACAGTTGTAAAATTTTTTTACACTTGATTTTTAACGAATTAGAAACACACCAAATACTTTAATTAACACGTCATTTATGTTTAATTTGTTACATAAATTTTTGAATAAATTTTTTTGGGTTAAATGGACTTGCTTGAACATTTAATTTTTATTTTTGATAGGTTTGAGATATAACTTTCGGCCGGATGAGCATATTATATAATGTAGGCTTGGCCTAAACCCGGCTCCACCAGCCCAATGTTCACCTTAGATGGAGGCAGCTTATGCCCATTGCCTCCCAAAAATTTTCAAAAGTTATATTTCTACCCATGGTTTTAAAAATATTTTTCAACTTGCCCCTAAAATTCTCAAAATTTTAAAAATCCTTTTTTACCTACAGTTTTAAAAATATTTTTCAAATTTCCCCCAAAAATTTTAAATGCCACCCTTAAATTTTTTAAAGTTATAATTTTACCCATAGTTTCAGAAATATCATTAATTTTCTCCTGAAACTTTATAACTGCCACCTTAAACTTTTATAATTCTATTTTTTACATACAATTTTAGAAATGTTATTCATTTGCCTCCCTGAAAATTTATAAATGCACCCTTAAATATTATTTTGTTTTAAAGACCGATCTCTATATATTTATATAAGATTATGTACATTACTATATATGTTGTAATTCTAGTATTGATGGCCACATGCCACCAAAAAATTGCTTAGTAGATAAGAAGAACGAAGGTTCCTGGAAAGCTCAAAGAATTGCCAACTACTTTAGTAAATTAAGCGTCTTGGTCACTTTTGAGAGAGAGAGAGAGAGAGATGCATGGTGGAACTACACTATATATATTTATATATATATATAGATATCTGTACAAATATTACATGTTCTACTGCATTTGAAGGAATCATAACATCACTCTAACAAAAAAAGATTATAATCCATAAGAACTTAAGACTCGTATATGTTGTACTCCAATCTAGATAAACTCTTCAACCAATTTTCCAAAATCGAACTTGCCATGGCTGCATTCAATGGCACTCACCACCTCTAGGAAAGTATTGACGCTGCATGGAACCGCCAATCCATTCCTCTGATTAAAACCAAATTCATCGTAGGCTTTCTCCAACAGCATCTTGAACAGAGGGTGAGAGAGGTACCCAGTTGGCACCACAAACCTTTCTCTCTCCTCTCCCACGTATATCGCCAAGAACCCGGTCGGAGCCGGGCCGGAAGCCTTCCTTTCATCGCCGCTATATTCCCTTAGCAAAGATTCATGTTGCTGCGATGGCTCGCGTCCGACGACGACTCCACCCCCGATAACCTTCACTTTCTTGGCAAGTTTCTTGACAGAACCTATCTTCTTTAACATCTTTGATCGAGCATATAATGAGAGAGAGAGAGAGAGACAGAGAGACAGAGAGAGTGGTTTCTTGAAATGCTATTGCGTCGAGGGTGGATTTGTAATGTGGGTTGAGAGGAATGTCTCGCGAAGGATCTTGGTTTGGGCGTTAAAATAATTTTAGAACCTATGATTGTGCTTGTTTTCTTTGTCTTTAGGAATTGTCTTCATCTACTTTGACCTAATTTCGAATACCTTTAGAGTAATTAGAATGCTTTAAAGACTCAAGTATATACCTAGGATTGGGCGGCATCGATCACATCCCAAAGAATAAGGCTTCCCACTCATTATTCATTGGTTATATATATATATATAATAGCCTACAAGGGACGATAATCCTAGAGCGGTGCCCCATCTAATGGATGGCCAAGATCAAATGTTTCTATTACTAAATCCGGAAAAAACAGAGAAAAAAAAAAAAACTGAGGACTAGCGATGAAATTCTGCCAACGACTGGTCGATATTATAGTGCTTTCAAATAAGAAAAATGGTTAGGATTAGTAAGAGATAATTAAGAATCAAGTACCAACCACATGTATCATATATCTAACTTTCTTGATCAAAAGAGGAAACTGAATGTAGTCATGCTTTTAGTTAGAGACATATGGTTGTTAAAACGTTCCAAAATTGAGTCAATTAGTGCTATAATTATAAGGCTTATGTATAGCTTCCCTCTCAACCAACTAAGAGCAAAAAACTCTCCTCCTCCATATGTAGACAGAGAGAGAGAGAGAGAGAGAGAGAGAGAGAGAGAGAGAGAGAGAGAGAGAGAGAGAGAGAGAGAGAGAGGTGCGTTTAGTGGACGGCTGAAAAAGATGGATAGCACGAAGAAAGTAGTTTATCCTATACATTTTCTCTTGGGAAATAAAGCTGGTCAATTTACCAACTTTAGTTTGAGAGCCATAACGTTATTGGGTGAAAGAATAAAAGTTCTAAACCAACGTCCAAGTCAAACTGGAAAATATTAAGCAAGGGCGGCACTGCGATCAGCATACATAAGTACAGAGAGAGAGAGAGAGACAGGGGTAGAGTGGCGGAGCCAAGATTTTAGACGAGGGGGGGGGAAGGTCAAAAAAATTTGTTCAAAAGAGGGTAAAATAAAAAAATTTTAAATTTTAGGGGGTCATTACACTATATTTTTTTTTTTGTAAATATATAAAAATTTATAGCAGTACAAGAGAATTTTGAAAATTTTGAAGGGGCCATGGCCACTGTCCGCCCCCTACCTCCATCTGCCTCAAGGGGAAATTGTATATATAGGGTTGACAATAGGGCGGGTTTGGATCGAAAGACTTCTACCCATCCCCGCCCGCCCCATTTAACCCCTTCTCACACCCACCCGGTCTCGTTTTCTTTATGTTAGTGATATTTTTAAATACATCATGGACAAGACAAGGATAAAATCATAAAAATAGAGAGAAAATCACAATAATTGTATTTTACTAAAAATAGGTACATATAAAAAATAAATATATATGTATAAACAAGGTGGGTTCGGGTTGGGACAAGTTATTGTACTTTGTCCCCAAACCCACCTCGATTAGTATCATGTACCCCATATTCATACCAATAGTGTCATCTCTAAGTATATAGGTAACTAGGCAGAATGTTCATAGCTAGCTAGCCAAACTGAATAATAATGGCACTATGTTTTTGAGTTTTTTACAATCTATGAGTTTTTTTTACTAAACCCAACCTCAAAAGACTTGTTTTACCAAACCCAGCTTGTTTTATACTTATTTATTAACTCAACTTCTTCTTACAGTCGTGTTTTCATACCAGGACTTTAGTTAAAATTGTACGAGTTTCATATTTTATATGCAAAATAAGTTCTACATGAAGTTGTAGTTTGAAACCACGACTTCAATGAAATTGTGGTTTCAATCCAAAACCTTAATAAAGTTGTGAATTGATCCCATGACTTCCATATAAAATATGCAACATAAGGTTTAGTTGAAGTTGTGTTTTAAAAAGGAGTTGAATTTGATAAATAAATTTAAAATAAGTTGGGTTCAATAGATAAGTTTTTTTTTTAAATACTGGATTTGGTAAAAAAACTTCTGTCTATGTATGGGTTGACGGACCAAGGCACAAAGGCTAATGCTATACAAACAGAAAATTTATACAGAATTTGTCATTAGAATAATGTAGTTAAATAAGAGTTATTCATTTAAAAATATAATACCTATCATTATGATTTTTATTTATAAAAATACTAATATCATATTATTATGGTAAAATTTTCTGAAAGAAGCATTTTAGCAAAAATACATTAACATGATGACTAGACTGGAGGACTTCCTCAAGAGTCCCTTGACTTAGACTACAGGACTTTCACAGCCCTTATGGCCAACGGATTTTTATCTGATTTTTAAGGTATCGATACCTTCAATCTCAATTCTTGAATTGAAAAATACAAAAAGTTTTATCATTGGATTGGAATCTTTGAAAAACTTAAGGTGTCTTGATAAAAACATACTTACCACAAATGTAGCTTGTAATTATCATATTGTGGTCACATTTTGTGGTTATTATCGAAGTGATAACTACCATCGGTCCAAATATAACTATCCTCAAGGCACATACCATCATGCGCGGACTTAACGACGGATGAGCGGGAGTTGCTACCTTTAAAATTTGTCGCCTCTACTTAACTTTGTAACTTTCATTATTTTTTTAAGAGTTTAATTTTGATACATTAGCAGTATAAATTTTTTTACACAAGCAAGTACTAGAGTGTAATATGTGTTCCTAAACTATGTTTTTTATATATTGTACTTGAATTTTAAAAAACACGTGTTGCATTATGATATCTCACTTATATAAAAATTTTGTATATTGTAAATGCATCAAAACTAAACTATTTTTTTTAAAATTTATTTGTTTGCATTTATTTCTTTGTGCAGAAATGACGCTCCTTTTTTATACCCTGAATATAATTATCTATTTTTTTATTAAAAAAAAATAGTTTCATCTACTATGCTTTGTAATTTCAATTCCACTCAACAGGAATCCAGTATCGGCCCTGCGTACCGTAACCGTTGCCTCAATGTTGGCTTCTTCCATGCTCAAGAATCCAGTTGTGCAAAAAAGTACACCTATAAATATATATATATATATATATATATAATATTGTATTATATTGGTTGGAAGGTGTAAAGGTCGTCTATAAAAAAGACGTATCTCATGGCATTCATTGATTTGATATGGGCAATCGATCCGATCTCAATATTTAAAGTTTAATTCTTTTTCATATTTTTTCGTAAACAATCAACGTAATAGATAAAATTTATATAATTGTAGGTGGTACCCTGCATGAACTCCATAGAATAGTGGCCAATGAGCCTCAACTTGCCAAGACCTAAACTTTGATGCAGGCTAGGGGATTGATTACATTTGGCAATAGGCTAAAAGGCACTCATGGGTCCTCTTGTTTTAAAGTCTAAGAATATTAAAAAATACTCAATTTTACATGCCCAATTTTTCAAATATTTTTAAAAACGGCATACAAAACAAATTACCAATAATTAAGTATAATAAATAATAATTTGAAGCTATATATACAATATGCATATAAAATTTTGTAAAATACATAAATTGAATATTAGGTTGGGCTACTTTAAGGTATTTTTATACTAACTAGAGAACTGAATTAAATTTTTTAATTTGTCAATTTACGTCTAAAGTTGAACCAAACTCCTAACAAATCCGAACTCTTATCAGACTCAAACCAAATTGATGTATGAAAACAAAATTGGTTCAGTTCTCAAATTTTTTAATTATTTTATACACGACTAGGACATATGAGTACATGTCTAAAGTCACTAAACAACAAGAGTGTAAGAGACATTTCTAATTGGGCTTGTGATAAAGCCCAATGAGCCCACTCCCATAGTGAACTCATCCTACAATTTTTAGGGTTTTGGAGGGTAAACTACACATTTCTGTCCTCCCTCCCTCCCGGCTCCCGAGCTATCTCCTTCACTCCGACTGGTTCTCTCTCTCTCTCTCTCTAGGGTTTCGCCATGAGCAGGTCAGGTCAGCCTCCAGATCTCAAGAAGTAAGTCCTCTCTCTCTCTCTCTCTCTCTCCTCCCAGGGTTTGTTCGACTCACGCTTTCGTTGTAACTAATATTCGATTCACCTTTTTTTGGTTGACAGATACATGGACAAGAAGCTACAGAGTAACTTCTCTTCCCTACATTCATGATTTTTGAATGCTTTTGGGCTCTCTTACGTATATTTGTACTTGTTTGGTTGCTGAGAAAACATAAGAACCGGTTCGAACTTTTAACATAGTTGTAATGGGGTTTTCTCTTGCTTGATGTATTTTGAATGCAAATAAGATATTATTTTAGATTGTTGGTTACCAATTTGAAACTGGTTGTGATATTACGTTTTCGGAAGGGTTGTGCCCCTTGATGTGTCAACTTTGGTTATTAGCTTACTGGTTGATTTAGAAGACAAACACTTTGTGGATTAAACACTAGGAATCGCCAATGTAGCTTGATGCTGGCAAATGGCACCGGAAAAATAATAGGGAAAAACTGGTTCCAGCCAGTTGGCAATACAAAATAAACACCAGAATTCATCCAATTGTAGATGCAAAGCTGGGATGATAAAAAAGAAAAAAACACTGTTTGAAGTCAGCCATCCCCTCCTCCTCCTCTTTCTTCCCCGGCACTCCGCACGTGTACAGGTCCTATGAGCCTTTTACATTGAAGCTTGTGGAGTCGTCCCTTTGCATTTGAAGTTGGCTATTCATATCTGTGAACTTCTAATTTCGTCAAAAATGCATCCACGATATTCAGTTCTAGTTTTGCCTCATATATGTTTTAGATTCTTAATTTTATTTATAGGGTAATCTAAAATCGAATCTTGCCCTTGATTATTTGACAACTATTTTGACAATTAATGCTTTTTGCCTAACTGATTAGTGTTGCCGATACAGACATGGTACTTTCTTAGAAATGCCTATGCTTATTGTGATTCAAATGTCACATATATCTCTTATAATTTATTTGAAGCTATCTTTATCATACTTGTGTTTCATCACATCACGTCTATTTTATACTCGCATTTTGAAACTCGCAGCAACTGTCATGAGACCCCTATTGAATGTGTTTTTGTCCAGATACATAATATGGAGATTTTGCTTTTTTTTCCTTTTGCACCTTTGCATCAAGCTAGAATGAAGATTTCACAGTTGACCTTCTTAGCATAATGCTTCGTTTTGACCCGGTGACTCTACCAGAGTTTCATGAGATGAATTTGTAACTCTGGAACCCTTATATTTAGTGCAGCTTTTAGCACCATCAAATTAGGGATTACTCTTTCCTCCTACTTCTGATTTGAGAAATTAATTTAGCATCATCTTAGGCCTCACAAAAAAAATATAGTTCTCCGAAGATATGCACAATAACATGAAAATTGACTCAAAGCTCATTTTATACCTTTATTTTTGGGTATTCATTATTACATACAGACACACATATCTATCAAAAAAATAATAAGAACAATAAATCTATACACATCCTTATATACTCTTTTGTTGGACAAGTGTTCTTTATTTAGAAGCCCATCTTTTAATTGTGTGAAGGTTTAACTACTTTATGTGAATTAATTGAGATGAATATCCTTTATAAGATACAATGAACCAACTCTGGAGTTAGTTCAATATGGAACCATAGCTTCAATCTAAGAAGCACGGATATGGATACGGACATAGATATGGACATGGGACACAACTATTTTCAAAAAGTGTGGACACAGACATGGCAAGGATACGACGAAAAAATGTATTTTTATTCATCTTTAGATGTAATGTATATGAATGTAACATCTAAAAATCAAAAAGTGTCCTAAATGTGTCTAATACTTGTCATAGATGTGTCAAATACGTGTCCCTGCGTGTTGTTGGAGCGTCTTAGCTGTATTTATTGAAAAATATAAATTAAAATTCAGGACACCCCAATTGGCGTGTCCGACACATTTACCGGCGTGTTCGAGGAGTATGTGTGTCCGGCACAGATATGGCACCCTAAACGGAGTGCCCGTGCTTTCTATGCTTTCAACTATCATTGAGTTTTCTTATCATGGCCTGTTTGGATGCACTTAATTTAGATGGCAGTTGATAAATTTCATAGTTTCATGAAGAAAAATTTTGCATAGTTGCTTAAACTGGTATTTTGTATTGCAGTCAAGTTGAATGCAAATCGGATGGTGGTTGGGACACTTCGTGGTTTTGATCAGTTTATGAATCTTGTGGTTGACAATACTGTGGAGATGAATGGAAACGAGAAAACTGATATAGGAATGGTGGTGGGTGTCGTGTCCGCTGTCAAGCCCTTTATTTATTCATTTATTTTTTAATAGTAAAGTATCCATTTTATAATTGTGCTTCCAATTATCTGAGCTTTTGAAATGGATGTCACTTCTCTTCTGCAGGTTATCAGAGGAAATAGTGTGGTTACGGTTGAAGCGCTTGAACCAGTAAGCAGAGCACAGTGATTCCAGATTGTATTGTATTGGTGGAATATTCTGCTTACTAGCATTCTTTTTTTAGGAGAATAGAGCTGCTAGTA